>JADRCD010210219.1:7850-18053 GCA_019843815.1 Montemys delectorum
ATGTTAGCACATGGGTACAAAGGTAGAGGTCATGCTAGCACATGGGTGCATGGGTAGCGGTCATGCTAGCGCATGGGTGCATAAGTAGAAGTCATGCTAGCACATGGGTACATGGGTAGAGGCCATGCTCACACATGGGTGCATAGGTAGAGGTCATTTTAGCTGGCACAAGTACACAAGAGTGAGACTCATACAAACCCCCAAAGGATCAAGAGTGAGACTAAATCCTCTTGTTTGAAGAAGGAAGGTGACATGTTCCATGTCTGTCAGAGCATAAACTCCAAAGGAGATACCTAATTAGAATGTGACCCAAACACCCAATATAATCAGGAAAAACCCTACTCTAATGTAACAGGAAGTCCGAGCCTTGGGCATCATGCTGGGGTTCACCCAGAGAAGCTTCCTTCTATATTACCCCAAACTCAGCTTGCCAATAAGCAAGTTGCATTTCCTTCCCATGCACTCTATTCTGTCCATGTCTCCCCTAAGTGAGAGGCAAGGTTGTTTCTGACAAGTCCTTTCCTTGTCTGTTAGTTCAGAACATTGGTTTTGTTTTGCCTTTGGGGTCATTTTCCTCTGTTTCCTTTCTTTTGGTTGCCAGTGTCTCACCTGGCACAAGGAGACCATCATTATTTTTACCACATCAGGGTTCATAGCTCACTGACTATTTTTCAGAGGCCTCTCTTCTGTCTGCAATCACGGAAAACTGTGGAAACAAGTTTTATCATCCCAGTGGGGTTTAAGGCTCTCTGTGGCTTACTATAAATGGCCAGCACTCCAAACATGTTTCCCAATTTCTTTTCTCTAGTATACAGTACGAGCTGTAGTTTTATTGTCTTCAAAATTACTATTTTTTAATAGTTTTAATTCAGTGAGCTAGGTTGGGACCTCTCATCCTTCCAGTCTTTCCCAGTTCCTCCTTCTTACTGGTAGGTGTCCTGTAGTAACTGGTATTGCCTTCATTATCCCTTGTTTCCTGAATTCTACTGACATTTGATGGCACGTAAGCCATTCAACTATGCTGTGTATATGTGTGTGTGCATGCATAGTCTCACTCTGTGTGTGTGCGTGCATGTGTACATTCATAATTTCTCTCTGTGTGTATGTGCCTTCACAGTCTCTCTCTCTCTCTCTGCCTTCATAGTCTCTCTCTCTCTGTGTGTGCATGTGTGCATTCATAGTCTCTGTGTATGTGTGCATGTGTGTGCCTTCATAGTCTCTCTCTCTATGTGTGTGTGCATTCATAGCTCTCTCTGTATGTGTGTGTGCATTCAGAGGCACTCTCTCTCTCTGTGCCTTCATGGTCTCTCTCTCTCTCACTGTGTATGTATATGCCTTCATAGTCTCTCTCTCTCTCTGTGCCTTCATAGCCTCTCTCTTTCTGTGTGTATATGTGTGCATTCATAGTCTCTGTGTATGTGTGCATGTGTGTGCATTCATATCTCTCTCTCTCTATGTGTGTGTGCATTCATATCTCTCTCTCTGTATGTGTGTGTGCATTGAGAGCCCCCTGCTCTCTGTGTGTGTGTGTGTGTGTGTGTCCCTGCTGAGTCTAAGCCTTGGGGGCAGAATCTTCTTCTATACTGGATATTGTTTATGAAGAGAAGTACTGATGGTACTTCCATGTTGAGTTTGTTTATAAGGGAACACTCTTGTCGACCTGCTGTAGCCCAGTCTAGGTAAGATCTGGAGGCTCTTTGAAGTATCTGTGCTAAGTCTAAAGTGGTAGGAGCAAAAGTGGGTGCAGCCTAGATAGGTGTATTTGACTGTTCACAGTTGGTGAATAGAACAGAAGCTGTGGAGGATGGGTGAGACAATAAATACATACTGAGGTATGTGTATACATACATGTACATACATGTTCATGCATGTTCAGTTGCATGTGAGGACAGAGGTGGATCATAGGTATCACTACTTAGAATCCAGTGGTCTCGAGGTTGTATCTATCTCTACCCTTCCATTGCCTCAATTAAAAACAAGTGCCACATTGTCTAGCTTTTAGTATATATAATGTATATATACACACACATATATATGCATGTGTATATATATATATATATATATATATATATATATATATATATGTAGTCACTGACACTCTCAATTATTACAGACACTTCGGGTATCCATAGTCTCCAGGCTAAGAATTTGTGCACCAGGGATAGTCTAAGTCTAAGTCTAAGTCGTTACTCTTATACTTGGCATAAGGAAATATGCTATATATCTAGAGAAGAGAATTCTGAAACATTCCCTGGCTCTCCAACTCACCATGGCCATTCACAGTAGTGAGCAAGTCCAGAAATTCCTGCATGCCTTATTGAAAGTGATAACTGGGTACTCTTTTTTTTTGTTTTAACATATGCAATTTTTTATTAGATATTTTCTTTATTTACATGTCATATGATTTCTCCTTTCCCAGTTTCCCCTCCAAAACAAAAAACAAAAAACAAAACAAAACAAAACAAAAGCCAAAAAAACAACAAGAACAAACCCCTGTTGCCTCCCCGCTCCCCCTGCTTGCCACCCCACCCTCTTCCACTTATTGGCCCTGGCATTCCCCTACACTGGGGCACAGAACCTTCACAGGGCCAAGGGCCTCTCCTCCCATTGATGATCGACTTTGCAATCCTCTACTATACACATGCTGCCAGAGCAATCAGTCCCACCATGTATACTCCTTGGTTGGTGGTTGAGTCCCTGGGAGCTCTGAGGGTACTAGTTAGTTCATATTGTTGTTCTTCCTAAGGGGCTGCAAACCCTTCAGCTCCTTTGGTCCTTTCTCTAACTCCTTCATTGGGGACCCTGTACTCAGTTCAGTGGATGGCTGTGAGCCTCTACTTCTGTATTAGTCAGGTACTGTCAGAACCTCTCAGGAGATAGCTATATTGGGCTGGCTTGTCCTTCCTTCAGTCTCTGTTCCATAGTTAGTCTCTGTAACTCCTTCCATGGGTATATTGTTCCCCCTTTTAAGAAGGAATGAAATGTCCACATTTTGGTCTTCCTTCTTCTTGAGTTTCTTGTGGTTTGTGGGTTGTTCTTTGTGTATTCCGAACTTCCGGGCTAATAACCACTTATCAGAGAGTGCATACCATGTGTGTTCTTTTGTGATTGGGTTACCTCACTCAGGATGATATTCTCCAGATCCACCCATTTCCCTAAGAATTTCATAAATTCATTGTTTTTAATAGCTGAGTAGTACTCCATTGTGTAGATATACCACAGTTTCTGTATCCATTCCTCTGTTGAGGGACATCTGGGTTGTTTCCAGTTTCTGGCTATTATAAATAAGGCTGCTATGATCATGGTGGAGCATGTGTTCTTATTACATGTTGGAGCATCTTCTGGGTATATGCCCAGAAGTGGTATAGCTGGGTCCTCCAGTAGAACTATGCCCAATTTCCGGAGGAACCACCAAACAGATTTCCAGAGTGGTTGTACCAGGCTTGCAATCACACCAGCAATGAAGGAATGTTCCTCTTTCTCCACAACCTCTCCAGCATCTGCTGTCACCTGAGTTTTTTATCTTAGCCAATCTGACTGCTGTGAGGTGGAATCTCAGGGTTGTTTTGATTTGCATAAAATATATTTTTTTAATTTATTTTATGTGCATGAATGTTTTGCCTGCATGTGTGTCAGTGCATTACATGCCTGCAGAGGGCAAAAAAGGCCTTTGGTTCTGTGGAACTAGAGTTATAGACAGTTGTGTGCTGCCATGTGGGTTCTGGGACTAGAAATCAGGTCCTTTGGGAAAGCAGCCAGTGCTCCTAACTGATGAACCATCTTTCTAGGCTCCAGACTGGCTTTTTTTTTTTTTTTTTTTTTTAACGAGGCTCTGGGGATGAATCTTAGGTCTTTGACTTGCAAAGCAAGCATTTTACCTGAGCCATCTCCCCAGCCTGATATGCTATTCTGACAGCAATTCTATATTGAGTCTGGATTCCTGACAAAACACAAAATGCTTTTCCCAACAAAGAGGCATTTGAAGAAACATTGATTTACCACATCTTCATAAAATCAAAGAGTTTTTTAATACCATTACGACTTCTAAATGTAAGACTATTTACTTCATCAGATCTTTGGAATATAGAAGAGTCCAGGGAGAGCCTTTGATTAGTATCAGCATCGCTCTTGGGTGTTCAGCAGCTGCTGCCTGTGTTCTGTTTGTGTTTTGTGCTCAGGACACTCATCAGAGACACGTTCTTAAGAGAAGGAAGTATTTTAGTCTCCTCTTATTTCTTCATCGAAGTTTTCTCAAAGGCAAGACTACAGAGCTCTAGTTTCCCATTTGAACTTAATACATTCTGGAATTTAAAGAAATTTTAATTTCTTGATTAAAAATTATTCAAATTTAAAGGGCTAGACAATTTGATTAAGTGCCAATTGATGAAAGGTGGCTGCTCTGTACCCTCATTTTCCCTTTTTGTTTTATGAGTCTTTATGCAAGTCTCTTCGCTTTTCTATGGCTACCCAGTGGAAACGCATGACTAAAATCCTTAAGCTTAACGTATGGCTTGTTTTTGCTGTATAGTCTGTTTTGTGGACAAGATATTTTAATGACTTTCCTCCCATGAGCAAGATTTATACCAGATAATTGCTTTTTAGAGAGAGAGAGAGAGAGAGAGAGAGAGAGAGAGAGAGAGAGAGAGAGCACAAATGCTAGCCGGGCAGAAAATTTAAGCTGATCCTCATTTCTAAAATTTTAGCAGAAATAAGCAAGATGATTAGTTTGAAAGTAATTCATAGTCAATGGTTAAAACAAAATACTTGAGTTGCTGATTACAGCTCAGATAGATTCAAGTATGCAATGAGCTTCTGGAGCGATTCCAATTGTCTTCTGCATTCAACAGTATCCTTCAGACCAAAAAGAACCATCAGGAAGTGTGTGTGTGTGTGTGTGTGTGTGTGTGTGTGTCTATATGCGTATATAAATGCATGTGTTTTGTGCTCAGGACACTCATGTATGTGCAGTATATGTGTATGTGGAGAGAGAGGAGAGTGAGGGAAAGATAAAAAAGAGGGAGAGAGAGAAGAGATTTATTGTGGGAGTTTCCTCACATAATTCAGGAGTCTGGGAAGTTCTTCAATATGCTGTCCATAAGTTAGAGAACAGGAGCTCCAGGGCTGTAATTCAGCCCTAGCCTCAAGGGCTGAGAACACACACGGCTGTTGTAAGCTCTGGAGTTCAAAGCCCTCAGTGAACCAGAAACAAGGATGTGCAGAGGCAGTAGAAGATGTGACTTGTGTCCTGATTCTGAGGAGAGTGGCTTTTTCTCCCTCCACGCTTTTGTTCTGTCCAGGCTTTCTGTGGGTTGATGGTACCCACTCCCCTCCACTTAGCTTACTGACTCAGATGTAACACACTCGTGACTATCTTCACTGTTGGGACCAGATATCTGATAAGAGCAACCGTGGGGAGAAAGGGCTTATTCTGGTTCATAGTTTAAGGGTGCAGTTCATCACAATGAGGAAGTCCAGGCAGCAGGAGTGTGAGTGGCTCCTCACATTGCAAGCACAGCCAGGAAGCTAGGGGATAGCAGGAAGTGAAGCTTGACTATAAAACCTCAAGGACAGTCCCCAGTGACTCACTTCTTCCAGTAAGGCTCTGTCCCTTAAAGGTTCCAGAACCGTCCAAGGGAGTGTCACCAGCTAGGGACCAAATGATGAAACACATAAGTCTATAGGGGACATTTCACATCCAAACCATACTATGTCTTTTCAAGAAGCAGAAAAGAGGGAATACTTGCATCTATTTGGCTTTCCTATTTCTTATTTCTTCCCTTTTATTCAATATGGCCCCCAGCCTGTGTGGTGGTGCCTTCCACATTTAGGGGGTCTTCTTTCTCAGTTAATCTTCTCAGAGAAAAATCCTCATGTATACCCAAAGTTGAATCTTTTAAGTGGTCCCATATCTACTCACATGGAGAGTGAAGATCAACATCACAGCTCATGTCTACCAGGGTGCCCCACAGAAAGGCCTAGAAATAATGTTCATCCAGGTATGTGGGCATACCTTTTCCAATCAAACTCACAGAAACCCATTCCATTTTTTCCTGATTAATCCAAGTTTTCAAATGCAGTGGTGATGTTTCTGAAAGTATTGAGTTTGTTGGTAGAGTCAACTTCCAGTGTGCCATTGCATGGCAGTAACATCTTAAATTTCTAAGTACAGCACACACAGGTTAAAGAGAAGCTAGTTTGGGTGCAGTGGTCCTGACTTTTCCTAATGCATTTGCTTCTTTACTTCCTCTTCTCGATGCATTTATTTCTGTTGAAAGTTTTTATAATATAATTTTAGTCACTCACAAAAGAACAGAGAACAGCTTAGTAACCTCTATGTTCCAAACACTAAGACTCTGAATTCACATTTTCTTCCTTCCTTCCATCCTTCCTTCCTTCCTTCCTTTCTTTCTTTTTTTTGTTTTTTTGTTTTTTTGTTTTTGTTTTTCGAGACAGAGTTTCTCTGTATAGCCCTGGCTGTCCTGGAATTCACTCTGTCAACCAGGCTATCCTCAGAAATCCACCTGCCTCTGTCTCCCAAGTGCTGGGATTAAAGGTGTGAGCCAAGAATCCCCACACATTTTTTTACACCTGTGTCCCTCCTGTTTTCCCCTACGCAGGATTATTTTGAGACAAGTTCCAGGTATTCAAGTTGCTTCATATATAAATAGCTCCAGATAATTTGTCTCTGGATCTGTAACATTCCAAAGCTCCACAGCTTCAATCCATTATGTTTATAGCATCTTCTACTTAGATGTGCCTTCTTTTTGCCCAGGAACTCCAGTTATGCACACTTCATTCATATGTGTTAAATATGGTCCCTCATGATGCTGGGAGACTCATAGAAAGGCTGATCTTGTCCTGAGAGTTTTTGTTCACCTGAGGATTTAATGGAAATTCTCCCTGAAGATTGGTGGATTTTCCCACTGGAAGGTAGAAGGATTTTCTTTTGGTGCAAACATTCTCAAATGCATCAAGAAAAGGAAAAAGAAAATGTAGTGATTTGACAGGACCCGACCTTTTGTAGTGGTTTTCTTCATCTTCAAACACCTCTGTGAACGGTCAGTAATGCCTGGAGGCAATGTATACGTAACATCTTCACCTTTCAGAGGGTTGTGGCTGAAATTAGGCCTTTGTCACATGTGTTTGTGGCCTGGCCTCTCTTTCAGGGTCTGTTCATACCCTGGAAAGGAGACAGAAATCAGGGTTGGAAGGCAGATTCTTTGCTGGTCAATCACCTCTTGGGTTATTTCCTAGCCTAGTCGTTCTTATTTCTAAGATCCCTATTTTTCAAAGTGATGATTTTTCCCTAAGACAGTGACTTTCAGGACCCTGTACACTGTTCAGCAGTGTAAACTCACAGGATACAGGTTTGGCCAACGTCCTGTACTGTGAAAGTGAGAGGCAGAAGTCAATATCAACCTTGGAGCTGGAAATGCTTTCAGTAGTGTGCCCTGTGATGCCAGTGTCAGGTTAAACTCATGCTGTGTCACTTGTCCTATTTTAAGGACAAGGGAAGTCTGTTGCCAGATGAGTGCTTTGGGTAAGAGAGTCCATGTACAGAATCCTGAGGACCAGGCCAAATGTTTCCTTTATTAATCCCACTGGAGGTCAGAGTAGCCTCTCATCCCCACCTTCCTTCACTTTCTAGGTGTTTGTTAGTTGCTCACTACAGATTGATGCCCATCTAGTGTTAGGTTACAGTGGTGAGCAGAACAAAGACTCCAGCCTCAAAGATTTGGCTGTCAGTAGAGAATAATTAATGAGCAACCCCAATGTATACATCAGAATTAGGTACTGATAAGAAAAGTATTGAGTAGATACTAAGTCAGAGCTGTCAAGTAAGAAGACACAAGTGCAGAAGGGAGGGAGCGAATAGACTATGAGGCTATTTCTGGGAAAAAGAGTCTAAACACAGAAAGGAAGGTTCCACATCCCAAGAAGGAGCCTGGCTGACATATTCAAAGAACAACAGGGATCAATGTGTTGGGTAGAGAGTAACTGAGCAGAAGCATGGGATGCAAGAGAGTACTGCAAAGCACAGGTCAGAACCCTCATTTGCCAGCCTGGTCTACAGAGTGAGTTCCAGGACAGCCAGGGCTATACAGATAAACCCTGCCTTGAAAAACCAAAACCAAAACCAAACCAAACCAAAAACAAAACAAAAACAAAACAAACAACGACAACCAACCAATCAACCAACAAACAAACAAAAAAAACCCCAAAACTCTCTCATTTGTTTGTATTCAGGAATTTAATGTGTGATTGTACCCTCCAAACAAATATGAGAGCGAGCACGGATCAGAGACCTAAAAGAAGAAATAGATGAAACTCATAAGATACTATTAATGACTTAGTAAAAGAATTTTGGGTTAGAGATGATACAGATTGAGTGGCAGCCATTTATGTACAGTGTGAAGTTTTGGACAAAGAGCTTACACAGCAAATGGCAGGATGGTAGCCCTTGAGGAGAGCCGGAAAGAGCTTGTGTTTATAATGGGCTCATCTGTGCCCCTCCACCACCACCTCAGTGATCCTTTTTATCTGCTATAAGGCTGAATCTGAGTCTAAGTTACATTAGCTATAGAGTAATTTAGGAATTAGTGTTGGATTGAATCCTTTGTTAGCAATAAATTTTAAAATGAGCTAATTTGCTATTGACCATTGTGATTAGAATAATCGCCCCATTGGAATATGTGTATAATAGGGATAAAGGGAATTATAGCTCCGAAGGCTGATGCTTTCATTTCCTCTTATGAATAGTTAATGCTCATGTCCCAGGAGGACAGACTCTGCACACACACTAGAATCTGCAGATTTAAGCTGGACTAGGCATGCTGGTTTGCAATAAATGGTGACATAAATCGGGCAAAAAGCCAGCCTGATTTTGATTGGGAGAATTAAAGTCATTGGGTCTATTTTTTATAGTCTGCTCATTCCTATGACTCCTAATGTGTGTTCCCTGTGCACACAAGAAGAAACTTCATTGAATTTTATTTATGAGCAACTTATTTGGCATTGGGTTTTTATTACATTCTCATACACTCTCTTGCAGTTTGGGGGCTTTTTATTATGCATTTTACGATTATGAGGTATACTTGTAAATAGAGAACATTGGGTGGAAGTGGGAGGGAAGACCTGACCTTCCAAACAATGATCCAAACCTTGATATGTCCTTTGCTCATGGCATGAATCTGTGGAAAAGTTATTTGAATACATTGTTTCCTCTAAAGGTAAAAGTGATCATCTGTTCCAATACGATTACCTACTCATCCATTTAACCCATCCAGTCTACTCATCTACCTGTCTAGCCTTTTATCAGTCCACCCATCCATCCATTATCTACCCACCCACCCACCCAGGCAGCCAGCCAGCCACCTATCCCTCCATCTGTCTCCATCCATCCACTCACCCACCCATCCACCCATCCACCCATCCACCCATCCATCCATCCATCCATCCATCCATCCATCCATCCATCCATCCATTCATCCATCCATTCATCCATCCATCTATCTCTCCATCGCCTATCCATTCATCATCCATCAAACTACCCACCCATCTATCTGCCCATCTATCTATCTATCCATCCACCCATCCATTCACCCACCCACCTATTCATCCATCCATCCATCCATCCATCCATCCATCCACCCACCCATCCATCCATCCGTCTGTCTATCCATTTATCATCCATCAAACCACCTACCCATCTATCTGCCCATCTATCTATCTATCTATCTATCTATCTATCTATCTATCTATCCATCCACTCATCCATTCATCCATCCATCCATCCATCCATCCATCCATCCATCCATCCATCTCCTCTCACTATATTCCTCTTATAGCCAACATCAATCATAGGCTATAGCTCTAGAACCTGGAAAACAAGGCAATTTTTCAAGTCCACATGGGAATGAATCTACAGGTGATGGATGGAGCTAACCATTAGTGAAAATTTGAAAAGGGAAAGATGAAGCAGAGACTAATGTGTTCATACCTAGGGAGATAGCTGTGTTCATCTCAAGGACCTCATTCATGCCAGTTCACAGACCTGTTTTTAATTTTTTCCACACTCAGTTGTATTATGTCCTCCCATCAGTTTCTTCATGAAAAGAGCAGGCATTTTTCTGGCAATCAAAGATTGTTGAATCAATCTCTCTCTCTCTCTCTCTCTCTCTCTCTCTCTCTCTCTCTCTCTCT
>JADRCD010210219.1:18063-38797 GCA_019843815.1 Montemys delectorum
CTCTCTCTCTCTCTCTCTCTCTCTCTCTCTCTCTCTCTCTCTCTCTCCCCCACACACACACACATGGGTGGACATATACACAGACATAGGGAATCCCATATGTCATTGCCAACTGGATTTGGAAGAGATTATGAAAATGCCTTTCAAAAAGCAGAGCTGACTGTTTTATATCCAGAGTCAAGCAGAGGAAGCTGGACCTGTTTGGTGTTCTCAACGGGACACTGTGTATTTATATATGGTAGGTGAAAGATTTACATATTTTCATGTCAATAGGTTACTTTGAAATGCTTTTGATTACCAGAAGAATTTATTGTGGAGCACCTTAGACTAAATACCACATTGTAAATTTTTTTTTAAAAGTCTTACTTAGATACAGAGTACAAATAATTTATAGTAATAGTTCTAGAATATACCCATTCTTCTTGCCTACATTCCTCTTTATCTTGTTAGATTCGGGGTGGGTGTCCCACTCACCAAGACACAGAGACAGAGATTGATGCAATTAGCATAAGGTTTTTAATAATCTAGTATACTGGGGTCTTCTAGCATTCAGGCAAAGGCGACCCTGAAGGGACAAAAGCCCACACTCTTTATACCCTATCAGAATATAGTTTTACCGTGTGAGTTGGTTATCTTGCCCATTGTTTTTTGTTTCTGTTGACCTTTGTCTCTCAGATGAGGAGGAGATACCTGTTGCACGTAGGAGGGGTGGGGGGAGATCCACTGCCTCCTGGGATGTTTCCTGGAACTAGGCATTTCTGCCCACAATTAGGGCAGCTCTTGGGGATGGATGTTTGTTCAGTAAACCCTTCTGAAGCTCTCTGTCTTTAGGCTTAATGAACATTCCCAGCTCCTCAGTATTTTTATGAGGTGGCCATGTTTGCTCAATTCTTACAATCTGTGTTAGTATGCTAGATCCAACTCTTACTCTATGATACTAAGAAACACATTTGCATGCTATTACAGGCATAGCTTATATAGTCCATATGTCAGTCATTCTACATGGGACCACTGTGGTCCTATAAAGCACTTGTCATGTTGGATTTATCCATGGTCACCAATGATTGGGCATTGCCACCATCCCTATGTGTCCTCATTGAGGCCTCTCAGCTTATACCTGGCAACTATTCCTCCTGGTCCAGATTCAGTAAATGTTCCCACTTGGTACCTTATTATTTATGTGGTAACTTTCTACTATTCAATTGACATTTCCTATTTAATGTCTATGGCCTTCTCCAATGGTAAGATTATTTTAAACCATTGTCTCTTTAGGGATATTTGATTCCATGCTGGAAAACACAGAATACAGATTTGCACAATGTCTTGAAAGGAAATGTGAAAGTAATTTTGAGGAGCAGGGGCGGGGGTCTAAATCTCCCTTGTTCTCAAATAACTTCTGGGCATTTCTACACCCACTCTAGCCCATTTTAACTCCTGAATACAGACACAGAGAACCGACACTAACAAGCTGCAAGCCTAAGTGGGGAAGCTTCTGAGCTGTTCTCAGTTTCCAAGGCTGTCTATTTCCCAGCCTCATGCTCCTTTACTTTCAAGCTGAGTTCTTGACCTGGCTTGCTCTGCTCCATATGTGTCCTCATGGAGACTCCTCTTGGTCCTTCCACCCGTTTTCTTTACACATTTTTTCTCCTCATAGTCCTTCTTTCTACCTACTTCCTTTCTCTGGGACCTTCTCAGTGGAATCAGAAGTCCCACCCTATTCTCTTCTGCCCAGCTAATTGGCTGATCAGCTTTTTATTAAACCAATCAGGGTGTGATGGAGAAGAATGTTTACAAAACACAGAGACAAGTGATGCTTCATAAAAATAACAATACCAAAGTCTGGCCTGTACTCAACTCTCGGCATTTGAATAATACAAAGACAGCCTTCACACCCTTCACAAAACCACCCTCTAACAGAAATGCAAATAATGTTTAGGTTATTTCTTTTCTGTGTGATGCAGTTATCACTTACCTATGGCAACTATCCCCTCCTTTATGGTCTCACTTTAAATTCAATGATCATCGAGCTCATGTGGGTTCTTGGTACTGCCATGGCATCTGGCTTCACAGCCATGGTTTATTCTGTTTCCCTACTTATTTTGCTTTTAAGATTTATTAATAAATAGGCTTTATTATTTTTAAATTCTGTACATATGAGTGTGTCTGTATATGAGCATGTGCATTGTACATGAGGTCAGAGGAAGGTGTTAGACCCCTTGGAGCTGTAGTTATAGGTGGTTGTGAGCAGCTGCCTGAAGTGGGTGCTGATAATGAAACTTGGCTTCTCTGCAAGAACACCTCATTTTTAGCTCCTGGTTCATCCCTCCAGTCCCAGTTACTTAGTTCTTGCACAAACAGACACTTTCTACTTTCTCTGTCATAATCTCCAACACATGTTACTCTTACCTAATGATTTTGCTTTGTTTTTCAAAATAAAACTATAAAGAATTAGAAGAAAGTGTTCATATTCTCAGTGTCATGCCTCCCACCTACCTGCCTTTTTGTCCTGCATAGTTCACTGTCCCTCACTTATGTCAAAGTCATATGTCATCTCTGTATGTACATTTAAATGAATTACTGCAAAGTGTGCTATGATGTTTTACACTGGTAAAAACTTTCCCTTAACCTCCCTTAAACTATCATTTTAGGTCTTGTTTTAAAGGAAAGCTTTGCATAGCAACTCACTGTGACCTACCCAGTGCCCAAAACTCCTCATTTCTTTTTCTTGAATATTCTCTGGACATCTCTATGAAAGTAGCTTAATTGAGATGACTGGCTGTCTTCTTTTCAAATCCAGGGATCAATTCTGAGCCTAATCTTGCTCTTCAGCACATTTGACTCAGTCCACTTATTTCTCCTTCCTTGTCATTGTGACTTTTCCCTCTCATTGTGACTCCTGACTTGGGTATTTCTTTGCCTCACTGAATGTCTGTCACCAGAAATATCCTTTTTTTTTTTTCTCTCTTCTAAATAGTGCAGTGCCTTAGAGCATGTCCGTGGACTGCAACTCATGTGGTTTTATGGCTTTAAATGTTACCTGTCTGGTGTTTACCTAAACATTTAGCCGGACTTTTCCCCCAAGCTTCTCATAGCTGACTGTCAAATTACATTTTCTATTGGCTCCCTCAAATATTGCATGTGCAGAAGTAAATTGATCCTCAATTTCTGCCTCCTAGCATTTCCATGTAGTAACCTAGAGCCACAGTTATAGCTTCATATCCCAAATTTTAGTTTGTCCTAGACTCTTGTCATACTTATTTAACCCATCACAAAACCCTACTGGCTCTTTCCTTAAAATAAACTTACTCTTCCAATCTCCATTCATGCCATCTCTTGTAAGGAACAACTTTCTTTTTTTTTTTTTTTTTTAACAGCTCCTTTGTATCTATTTACTTTCATAGAATACATTAGAGACCACATCCCACTCCAACCCCGTGTATTTCCCCACCTCTCTGTTAATTAAGGAACAACTTTCTTAAGTGGCCAATTCTTTTTAAATTTCCATAGCATTTAGGAAATTTTCTCTGAATCTTAGCCAATATTTGCTTTTATGGGTCATTTAAAAACTTTGACTGACATTGCATGTATGAAGAGTTGTCTTAGTGTTATCTTAATTTTCATTATTATTGATGGTGGTGATCAGGCTGATCATCTTGTTTAATTGTAATCCATTCTAGCTCTACTTTTTATAATATTACTTTCTAACACAAGCAAAATATGCTTACTGCATTTACTGCTTGTTATCTGGCTCCCTGAAAATCTCTTTTCTACCAATAGACTGTCATCAGTGAGATATCGGTGCTATGCTTGCTGCTGTATCTCAGAGAACCTGGGAAGGAATGTGATATTGGGCTGCCTGGTTGGAAGAAGGAATGATCCTTTATCACTGGTTAAAGCACTGCTGAGAGTTGGGTATACATAACAACAGATAGGTGACAGTTCTGTCCATCATCAACATTCCCACGTTCCCTGTCTCTCGAGGGCAGAGGCCATGTCTGTCTGACTGACAGCGGATGGGAAAAACATCCATGCCTGTGTGTATCATTCTATGATCCTCACTTAGAGAATGGAAACTAACCAACTATAAATGAGGCAAAGAATTTAAGTCAATTCGAACAGGTTTCCTGGAATGGATAGGATGAGGTATGGTGGTGACAGATGGGAGCAAGGTGATGCCTCTGCAAGGGAAAACTCCAACACGATGAAGCAAAGACAAAGTAGTCGACCGCATGTGGCAAGTATAGACAAAGTCAGTCCCAGGAGCTGTTGTGAGGAGCTGCCTGTCTCCTTCTGCTTCATCCACCTCTCAGTGCAATGACGTAGCACGCCATTCTCCCCAAGACTATCTTGATCTCTCTGTTGTTGACTTGAAGTCCATATTCATTAGTGACATCAGGATCCTCCCAACCGGACACCAGCCATCTCTTCAGTCTCAATTCTTATCTCCCAACATCTGTCCAGTCTTCCAGCAAAATAGGAACAAAGTTCCAGAGTATAGGATCTTTCTTACATAGACTTGTAATAGATGGGTTTTTTTTTTTTAAAGTCAAAACTAAAAATGAAAAGAAGGCATGTAAAAACAAAGTCAGCAATACTGCTACAATCCTTGCTAGTGCCCTCTGTGAACAGCACAGGGGAGGGCAGGAGGCTCGGGGAGTGAACTTGGCTTTCTCTTAGTTTCTGTCCCGGAGAGACCTTGTGGTGTAAACATCTCGGTGCAGTGGGTAAGAGTCTGTTTAAAGGCACGCATTTTGCATGCAGCATGGTCTCTCAGAAGAATGCCAACTGCTTGATATGGTATAAGCCATCTGTCCCAGAGCTGTTTGGCAAGCTATCTCTTTTGAGCATCTTTAAAGACAGCAGACATTTTTCTAACACACAGACTTTATAAAAGAGTTTCAAGACTGGTTTTGAATCTGTGAGATTTTGCTTCGTTTCCCAACTTTTGAACCCAGTTTCCAGACAGGACCATATATCAGTGGCTAGTACCAAGGTGCTGACCATATCCTGTTTCCAGGGGGGCATATTTGATGTATCTATCTAACTCAGAATGGCAAATATTCTATGACATTATAGTGGAATGTAAAGAGGTTTATCTTAGAAGCAAACTTAGAAAAAGGAGTGAAGGGGCGGGTATGGAAAGGGAAAATGTCAAACACTGCAAAGCTTTAATTTTGCTGATGTCTAGAGGATAAATCTTTTGTGATCTGTTACATTGTGTAGTGACCACAGTTAATGATAATATGCTATATATTTTTACATTGCTAAGATAAACTGTATATATTTCATAGGCTTGTAATCTCAGCTACCTGAGAAGCTGAGAGAGGAGAATTGATTGTTCAAAGACAGTTTGAGCTACACAATGAGTTTAAGACTAGCCTGGGCAACTGTATTTGAGTTTTCAAGAGATGGAATATTGGTATATTAAAAGTGGACACAGTAGGTAATCCAACAAGGGCTGTCTTCGCACACCAGAGTTCAAGAATCTGCTAGCTGCTCAGCTCAAAAGGCTGGATGTTTCAGTGGTTCTAATCTAGTGTGGAAGGTCTGGAGGATTCCTGGAGAGTTGCTGGTCTTCAGTCCATGCTAGAAGTGGGGAGAATTTGGACTCAGATATAAACAAAGGAATACAGCAGCAGTGGCAAGAGCAACAGCAACAGGGTAGTTGAACTTGCCAGAGAGACACAAAAGCAATGAGGCAAAACCCAGGGCTTTCCCTCAGATCTCCTGTATCTGGCTATCACCAGAATGTGCCACTACATTTAGGGTGGCTCTTCCCACTTCAAGAAAATTCCTCATAGATGTGCCATCTTCTAGTTGACTCCAGATCCAATCAGGTTGACAACCACAATTAACTGTTACACCCACTTAGACCTTGTCTCAGAAGAAAGGATTAAAAATGTGGTTGAGCTGTAGCTCAGTTGATAGATCATTTACCAAATATATACAAGGCCCTTGGTTCTATCCTGGAATGAATGAATGAATGAATGAATGAATGAATAGATAGATAAATAAATAATAAATAAATAAATAAATAAATAATAAATGGAAATGTTTTTAAAGTCTGGTGAAGAAAGATGGTGCTTATGGAAAATGAATGTTTGAGAAAGACTTGCTCAAGGTACTTGTTCTTGTGGGGAAGTCAATGGATGGATATGCTAATAATGGTCTCCAGGTAAACATTGGTTCTTCCAGGAGACATGGACGCTGTTCTCTTCACCTTTGAGAGCAAAACATCTAAGGCATTGCTGAGAGTGAAGCACAAGTGTTCTTATCTGGGATACTGAGAGGTTTTCTGTTTGCCTGATGACTTCTAGAACAGGGCCACTTACTAGGGAGAATTTTAGCCTCAGTCTCTCTGAAACAGTATGTGTCAACAGTTTCTAAGTATATTCTAGCATTATAAACTGTTAAAGGAAGTTTCTCAAAATAAGTCTCTGTTATCAAATGCTCTTCAGAGCTACCTAGTTAACTGTGTTCCATGATTTACTGCCCCAAAGGGCTGCACAGAGCATGCCCACATGCTATGCTTTGTGAGTTCCTAGTGGGAACAGGATCTGAAAAGGGAAAATAGTTCTAAAATATATTTTATCACCTAACCTAGTTTTAAAAGAAGATACTTTTAGGATTGGTATATTTTATGACTTTTTTTTTTTTTTTTTTTTTGAGACAGGATCTTGCTATGTAGTCCTGCCTGGTCTGGTTGTCCCAAATTTTTAAGATGGCAGATAAATTTTTGAATATTAATGCAATATTCTAAATGTCCCTGAATGCTAGGACCTTGTAAACACCTACACAGAATTCAAAGTGTGTCTTAAGATTTCTTTAAAACCACTTATTTTATGACTCCATAAAAACATTCTCCCGAGAGCCACCATAGACAACAGCCAGGCTGTCAGCCCTCGTTCTGGTTCCCAGTCACGTGGCTTTGGACAGCAGCAGCGGAGCTGTGGTGACATCAACACCAGTGAGCTTTGCTTTGGAGAGAGAGTGTGGTTCTTTCTGGATGCGCCTAATGAAACAAGAGATGGCTCTGAGGCCACTCAGGAGATTCTGTGACCTGGGAGGAGTGCATCACCTAGAATGGCTCACTCAGTACCCTGTAGCACAAAAACCTCTTCCCAGAAAGTAAGCGCCACCCAGCTCTTTACACACATGTTGTGCATATGGGGGTTCTTGAAGAAAGAACCACAAAGACTTAACTAGAAAGATACACCAGAGGAGCTATGTTTACATGTCCTTAAATCTTACTTTAAAATGAAGCCCCAACAGTGGCGAGTGGATAAAAGGGCGATGCTAGAAGGGACCTCCACAGTATGAGTTGTCATGGTCACCCATGATGAAGTATGAGGAGTTGTGTTCAATGTATGTGAGAGTAAATTCATAGCAATCTAAACCCTAGAGACATCGCGTTAGCTGTCAAAACACCAAGTCCTAACTTTGTCCTCCTCAGGGAAAGGTGCTTCAGAAAAATGCCTGTGTATATGACGTGTTTATCTTCTATACCTGTGGGGAATTCACTGTGCCACAGGCTGTTTCTCTATGTCTGTGGGGTGGTGTGTGCATGAAGGATTGATCCTCGGTGTCTTGGGGCATTACCTATATACCATGCAAAATTTCCTCTCCCTTCCTAAGTGATTAGTTCCAAAATCTCTCTTGAATACTAAAATTCACAGATTCACTCATTTTTTTATTTGTGCATAAAGAACACCCATACTCCTATGTACTCAGACTCATTTTTTGATCACTTCCAATAGCTATAACAATGTTTAGGTTTTGTATAGTTGTTATAAATTATTGGTTAAGGAAGAAAGGAGTTGATATGTGTTCAATACAAATGCAATCTTTTTCAAATATTCTTGATCCACCTTTAGTCAAATTCATGGAGGTAGAACCCATGGGAATGGAAGGCAGATGAATTTATGACAGAAAGAAAGAGGCTAAAGGAACTGGTTTACATCACTGTACAGCCAGAAAGTTTGAAGTCTGCAGAGCAGACTAGAGACTGAGAAGGGAAGTTTTTCTGTTATACGTAGTCTTGGTAGAATTACCACTTTCTAAGGAAACCCGGTCCTCCCTGGGAAGTTCATCAGCTGATTGGATGAGGGTAGCCTCCTTTATTTAAAGTCTAATGAATATAATTTATGTTCAGAAATGGTGACTTCACATCAACATCTAGACAGATGTTAACAAAACCTTTGGGCTCCTTAGCTTAGCCAACTTGACATGTGACATTAGTCAATGGATAAGATCTTACAGTGAAATTGTCAAGTCTGTGATGGACATCAGCTCTTCAGTGCGGGCTTGTCTTCTATCTTGAGACAAGCAGCAGTCATACTGTATGGTTGGGTAAGAGAGTAAAGACAACACTGCCCTGAAGAAAGGTCCAACTGCAGCAAGCCCAGGAGTCTCACGACTCAAGCTCTGTGTTGTTGGGATCCTGCAGGGAAGGCCATCAACTGACTGATTCAGAGGTGGATTTTAGCTCTATCCAGAGCATTGATTTATCTTTTCAAAATGATCTGCCATGCAGGGTTCTTGTAAGAGATGGTGAGAACACAGTAGGGACCCCCCTGAGCTCAGGAGAGCAGAGATGGTGAGAACACAGTAGGGACCCCCTGAGCTCAGGAGAGCAAGCATACAGAGTACCTTTTGTTTAACTTGCTGGTGGATGCTTGCATCCCAACAGAGGTTTGCGAAGGCATATTTTTTCCATCATTTATTTCTCTTTTTGAGGTGTTGTGTGTGTGTGATGGGGAGATGAGGCCAGTGATCAATATTCAGGTGTCTTTATTGCTCTCCACTTTCCGAAGCAATTGTTTACTGACCCTGGAGTTCAAGGATTCAGGCTGACTGGCCATTGAACCCAGACACTCACCTCTTTCCACCTCCTTAACTGAAATTACAACTGTGTGCCACCACATTCAGCATTTTACATGGGTGCCAAGTATAGAACCCAGGTCCTTGTGCTTGTCCAATGCACTCTTTAGCCACTGAGTGATCTCCAGTGACTTTCACTGTTGTATCTTCTCATGTCTTTATTGCTAGGAGCTGTAGACTTCCCAGAGATTCTAGTTAGATTCTAGCCAAACCATCTTGCTTAAGCTCACAGCAAGAGGAGTGTGGAGTAATCTGTTAAAAAGTAATTGTGGGGAGAAGCCTGGGAATCTCCTCTAGTCAGCTGACTGCAGTCCCTTTTGATTTGGAGATGCAGGTTAATGCCTCTGCCTCCCAAGCACTGGGATTAAAGGCATGCGCCACCACTGCCCAGCTAGACTTCCTGATCCTATAGATTTAGGTCCTCGATGTAGGCATAATGTTTTTGCACTGTGATGGCTGGGTGCTGGAACTGCTGCTTTTAATGGCTGTACCCTTCCCACCTGACCCCACCCATCTGAAGTTCTTAACATTCTTAAAGGCATTTTCTAGAAGAAAAACCTCTTACTTAGTGATTAATGTTAGATTTTTCACATGAAACATTCAGGGAATTGTAACATTCATATAAATTGTACAGTTTCCAATGACCTGTGTTCCCTTAAGAGATAGCATTGATGCTTTTTTTTTTTGATGTTTGTTTGTTTGTTTGTTTTGAGACAGTTTCACTATGTAACACTCTCCCTCGCATAGAGATTTACCCACATGTGCCTCCTGAGTGCCAGGATCAAAGATGTGCACCACCACACCTGGATGGAGGTAAAGAAGTATGCCATTTAAGAGTGAAAATTGGGTGTTCAAATGTCTGGATTTACAAAAATACATGTATGGAAACATTTCTGGAGTTTTTATTAGCACATATTAATTATCCATAATGAGCTCCACTATGACATTTCTATGTATGTATGTAAGAAGTTTGGATCATATTCACCTATGTTGCCCTCTTTTTCCCCTCCCACCAGTCCTGTTCCTCCTCCTAGCTGCCCACTTCCACTTTCATGTTTTTATGACCAGGTAAGTTTCACTAGAGTTGTTTACAGGAGCAGGAGACCCTTCCAGTGGCTACACTCCTAAAGAAGACATCCCCCTCCCTCACTCCCAGCAACCATGCTGCATACAGGTATCAGCCCATTAAAAAAACATAAAACCTTTTCTACATTTTGTTTTCAATTCATTAACATTTTCCTTTCAGGCTATACAAGCAGCTGTCTGAGCAGCTCCAAGTGAGAGAACTAAGTGAAGGGAGCGTTTTTAGCCACTTCCTAGGAAGCTCAGTAATCCGTCATACTTTATCACTTTATTCTCAGAAGTAGAAACATGGATCCTGTCCAGAGAGATATACTAGGTTTTGATTTAGGAGGTATTTTGTTTTGGATGAATATGTTTTGGATGAATAGGAGCCACACGCACTATTAACAACAGCTCTCAAAAGCACACACTCTAAGATGACACTTGCTAGTTTTAAGATTCCTTTCATATAGTGTGGCCTCGAAGTAACTAAGATGCTCTCAGCTCATTGGGTTAATGGATCATAGGCAATTCTCATCTGCCTGCAGGAGACATTGATCTCAGCTGCTCCTGTCTACACTAAAGGCTTAGAGTAAAATCTCAAACTCATCTTGTTGATTTTTAGATGATAGAACAAAGGTGCCATTTGCAATTGTAGAGACAGATAAATGAAAAATCTTCCTCAAGTTAGGGTATCTGGAAAGTTTGTTGACAAGTGTTTTCCTAAATCAGAACTGAGCAATGGCAGAGGCCTACGTTGAGCAAAGCTCTTAATGGATGCAGCTTGTTTATACAGATGCCTGCTGGCTAGGCCCTCCTTGCCTCCAACTCTGGCTTCTCTGCCTCATCAGAGCTAACTCCCTAGGGCACCACATGCAGATTTAAGTGCTCTCCACCTGGCACACCCTTGTCAGAACTCTTCTGCCATATTAGTTACTTTCCATCTTTTTGTGATCAAACAGCTGACAAATCAGGAGAGGGAGATATGGAGAAGAAGGCATAACAGCCCAGTTCGAGCTGGCTGAGCACATTGCACACAGTCAGGAAGCAAAGACAACAGAAAAAGAAATGCAGCTGTGAACTATCAATCCTCAACTCCAGTAACATACTTCCTTCAATGAGACACCTTCTAGAATCATCTAGAACCTTCCAGAACAGCACCAACAGCTGGGGACCAACTATTAAAGCACATGACAATTTCACATTTAACATGTTTATGTGCTTGCTCTATGGCTTACCATTGGTGTGTAAAAGCCTTGGACTTTGCTCTGTTCACATATCCCGATTCCCTGATGACATCATGGTGAACTTGCATTAGTAGATACTGGGAAAATATTTATTGAGCTGACAGAAGAGAAGTGAATGTTCTATGTTATGGTATGATAATGAACACAGAACTTGTGAGTTAATGGGCCTAATTAGAGAAAGGTCAGAACCCAGTATCAAATGCTACTGTGTTAGTGAAAAACATAATTCTTTAACAAATCCCTTACCACCTTGAGAGATTATAAGATTGTGTTATTAGGGGTTGGGAATATAGTTCAATTGGTAGAGTACTTGCCTAGTGTGGAAAAGCCATGGGTTTCATTCTCAGCACCACATAAAATTGAACATGGTACTACATTCTTAATCCCAGCACTTGGGAGGTAGAGATCGGCAAGTCAAGGTCATCCTCAGCCACACAGTGGGTCTGAGGCTGGCAGAGGATATTTGATACACTGCCTCAAATAAAATTAAAAGATGGTGTTACTGGGAATTACATAAAAACATAATGTAGTTAGACAGGTGTGAACTAAAGGGAGGTGTTGCTGGCAATGAAGAGTAATGGGCTGTTTGTGGACTCTACAGTTTGCAAGATCTGAGTTACTAAGCTGAGTTCTAAATGTGCTGTTTGCCCATGGAGCCTCTGTGATCCCTGGAACGTAAAGTTCTTCCTCCTCTTCCCAGCCTTCTTTTGCTTTTCTTATTGAGAAGAGCAAATCCAATCAAGCCTTTGAATGCATAATGCCAAAATGAATAGGAGGGAGGCACATTAGCATAAAATCTTTATTCTTGTGGTGCACTATCCCTGGAACGCACGCACATGTCTGCCCTTCTGATGCTCCTGAAGCATACTTGGTGGTTCACAATAAATTAAGGGACAGACTGATTGGCAAGGCAGCTCATTGTCAGCAGCTGTGTCTTTCCAGGTCAGAGGGTGGCTTGGATGTCACTAACTTGCTTTTTCCATATCAGAGGATGGCTGTGTCTATACTTAACTGGACGGTGGCTTGTGGTGTCCATATTGGAGACTCCCAGCTCCTGAAACGCTGTGGCTGTTTTACCTTCCTTTCACTGTGTGACATCTGTTGACAAAAGGTATTTCAGCCACCTGTCAGTCAAACAATGGAGGTGCTGAGATTGCCTTCCATATCTGAGAATGGACTATGGAAAGAAGATAAACTGCCAGCTGTCAGGTTAGAAATGGCTGTCCCTCTCAATGTTGGGTTGAATTTGATTATGCCTCTTAATGTCTTTAAGCTGTGGGTTTTTTAATGTGGAAAGTAGGAGTCACTGGATGTTTACCAGAAAGGCTCATGGCCCACACTATACGGGATGCTAGCTACCTTATACTACTCACAAGCTGCGCCTTACTTACTGGGCTCTTTGCTTTTCTTTCTTTCTTTATTCTTTTTGTTGTTGTTCTTCTTCTTTGGCATGTCTAAGTCTTACCCTGATAGCACACATGGAATCTATCATTTGGAAGGGACCTTATGGGTCATCTAAGCTAAGCCCTCTCACCATTGCATTTTAATATTTTTACTCTTAAAAGACATACAGACAGACAGACAGACACACACATGCTCAGACAAGTGAAACACAAACATAAATATGCACAGAGGCTCACAAAACCATGACAAGTTTCCTACTCCCATTTCTGGTTGTAACCAAAGATCAGTGATAAACTTCATGTAATTGGATACTCCCTGGATTGTCACAAAGCCCTGTGGCATCTGACATTTATAATTCACCAAACCTTCCTCCTCGGTGCAGCACTTTGCCACAATGCTGGGTGGTGGAACTATGAGCCCAAGGCTCTGAGGATGCTCCCCAGGTGGATGTATTACTTACAGTTGATTCATTATTTTCTTCAACTCATGATGATTTCATCAAGATATAAATCTCACTGTAAGGCAAGGGACAAACATAAGTTTCTATTTTTAAGCAAGGCTATTGTTTTGTTTAATAATATTAGTAATAGAAGAAAAAAATCTTGGAGCTGCAATAACCTAACCCAGTTGATACAGATCTTTCTCTCTCTCTCTCTCTCTCTCTCACACACACACACACACACACACACACACACACACACACAAATCTGCTCTTATGAAATAAAATCTTTTTGAAGCATTTATACTTAATAAAATATACTTGTGATAATTTTCATAATGAGATAGTTTAAACTTACAACCTGGTTTATATGAAGTTCAAGGCAACTGATTAAAATCCAAGCTAGGAGCTTGGGAGATTGCTCAGTGGGTAGAGTGCTTGATATATAAGCATGAAGACCTGAGGGATTCCCAGAACATGTATAAAAGGCCTGGTGTAGTGTATACCCCTGTAATACTAGTACAGGGTTAAAGAAGAGTCAGGAGGATCCCTGAAGCTCTCTGGCCTAGCTCAAATGATGAGTTCCTAGTATAGTGAGAGATCCTGTCCCAAAATGAAGTGGATAGCAATTGAGGAAGATGCCTGATGTAGACTTCTGGACTACACAAATATATGCATATGGATGCACACACTACCTTCCCTCCCCCCAATAACTCAAGGTTGATGCAAAGAGATCAAGCTCTGGTTTCCCCCAAAGCATACAAGCAAAATGTCAATGTAAGAATACTCTGGATTCCTGCTTTTAATCTTTTAATCATCATTGTGCATACGGTAGTGCCTCTCACAGAAGATATTTGGCCCCTGGAAAGACCAAATTACAAAATTTGCAAAGTGTACATTATGTAAGATTACAAAGGCTAATTGTACAGGTAAGTGGAGTTACCACTGATAGTATTAGCAAGGGTAAAGGTGAAGCTTCAGAGTTTCATGATCATTCAATGAACCTGGCCCTTGTAGCCCCTCCCTGTTTCATTTTCTGAGGACAGCAGCAGAGGCACTGCTGTGAGGATCAAACAGAAATTTGCTTAAGTAGCTACAGAAATTTAGATTGCTGTGTTCTGAGGTTCATGTGGTAAGTACTTAACTGGTAAATGTCCCGTCTGAGGGTTCAACCTCCCACCTTACCTCATACAATTGGAAATCTGAACATACTTCTCATAAATGTCAAGAGCTGTGCTGCACAATCAGGTGATGGATGGTGCATTTTCAGTGATTAAAATACTTAGCATTCTTTCATAGTTTTTTTTCCAATAATGAAAACAAGAAATGACTCTGGAACATGTTGACTCCCCTGAGCAAATAAATCATTATACTCATGAGAAAATAAGTAGTAACAAGAACAGTGGATGTCAGGATAGAATCTCAGGCTGGAGACCCTACATCCTTATTAAAAAACAACCACCACCACAACAAAATCATCTCTCACAAGTGTCAATTCTGCCAAACTATCATGACATGCTCTTCAATATTCAAAATCGAAGAATTTACCACCTCAAGCCCATATTGCCAGGTGTCACCATTATCAGAGGTGGAAAATAACCTCAGAGGAGAGTTTCATAAAAATCTACATCAGGGCTTTCAAATCACAGTCCTGGTCACTAATTTTTTTCTTAGCCCATAATGTTTCTATTGATGTACCTGTGTGTTCCTGAGTTGAGAAATTTTAATACAGACCACATCCCAAAGTATTATGGAAAACAACAGTGACAATAACAAAACCAACTAACCAACAAACTGACTCAACGAACAAGTAACCAACTAACCAGCCAACCAATCAAGTAACTAACCAATCAAATAGGGAACCAACTAACCAACCAACCAACCAACCAAACAAACAAACAAGTAACCAGCCAGCACAACAAAAAAGCAACCAGCTGAACAACCAATCAAACAAGCAAGTAAACAACCAATCAAACAAGTAACCAACTCATCAACTAATCGACCAAATAAGGAAGCAACTGACCAGCCAGTCAACCAACCAAACCACCAATACAAACAAACAAAGAAGTAAGCAAGCAATAGCCAGCTAACCAACTGAACAAATATAGACCCTAGCCACCTAACCACACAGGAAACAGTGAGACAACAGAAAGCTGACTATAGAAGTGTGGTGTGTTCGAGATCTAGAAGGAGTGCATAGTGTAGGTGGAGTTGTGTGGAATGACCCCACAAGATTCCTTGAAGAAAAGAGAGCCTTCAGGGGTGAGTAGGAGGTCTGAAATCTTCCTGATATATTTCATCAAAGTCACTGACTCTCCAGCAGCAGCAAGCATACATGCACAGTGGCATAATGTGGCTGTGCATTTAGCTCTATCTCCAAGCTTCACTCTTGGATTCTACGTGGAGGGAAGTGGTGTCTGAGCTGTCTCAGGGGAGGTGAGGCAGAGGAAAACCTAGGGGAGAGCAGGTTCTCCAACTGCAGATCAGGCTGTGTCCTGGGTCTTTGCCTTATGTCTGTTGGGCAGCCCCTTTCTTAGGGATGGTGTCTGATGTATGGGGAGGGTCATATATCTCCAGAAGTTTGGGGGCTTGAAGGACTCTAGTTCAACTGTCCCTGTAGTCAGCTTGGCATCTTCATCTAGGACTGAAGGGAGAGACTTATTGTTTCCCTTAGATTGATGAATTGGACACAGACAGCTAGAACCAAGAGCTGCCAAATAAATCTTTAGGATTGAAATATAACTGTGCTCTGCATCAAACTGGAAGGGATGACTTCCCACCCTAACTGCACTGGCATTAACAGTGAGTAATGTCAGAAGCTTATTTTCTACCTTTGTAGGAAGACAATAGCCTACAGTGGGTACTGTGTCACAGGGGTGAGGTCCCTCCTCCCTGACCATTCACCCCACTGCTGGACAGACTCATTGCCTGTGTCTTGGTATGCATGTGTCTCTGAATGTCCACATCTATCCTGTCTGTGCATGAATAGAGGGATACCTATATAAGAATCACTGTATTTCCATCTATAGGTGTGAGCACATACCCATGTGTTGTTGTGTACTTATATGATGCATTGTTCCTGCAAGTATGCCTGGTTGTCTATATCTCTACTGTCTGGTACACATGTGTCAGTGTGTATACCTTTGTATGTGTGTATCTTGATAGATATATGAATATATTACATATCTATAAGTCTGTAGGTTTTATTGTCTGCCTACCTTTGTGTTGTGTTTTTATGTGTGCATTTGTGTGTGGAGGGATTTCTGTACATGTGTGTATAGTTGTATGTTGGGCATGAGACTGCTTGACTCTCTGTGTACACGTGAATATTTATATATGTATATATACATATATATGTGAAAATATTTGTGTTCATATATGTGGAATATACATCTGTGAGAAGGGATACACATGTATGTATGTATGTATGTATGTATGTATATTTGTGTGTGTGCTAGGTATACCTGTGCCTGTGTATTTGACTGCCTGACTGTCTCTCTGTGTGTATATACATCAGTGCTGTCTAGTTTTATGTTAACAGACATGATGTGAGGAGCTCTTAATCAAGAAAATGTCTCCACTATACTGGCCTGTATAGGCCAGTCTACACAGGCAACCCATACTTCTACCAAGATACCCACATACAGAGATGCATACACAGATGCGTGTTTCAACTCCTGTATCTGGGAATACACAGACAGTACATAGACATTTTCTTCATTGATGGTTGATATGGGATGGCTCAGCCCATTTTAAGTAGTACCACTCTTAGGCAGGTAGTCTTGGGGTGTAGGAGAAAACAAACTGAGCAAGTCAGGAGGAGAAAACTACTAATCCTGTTTCAGTTCCCACCTCCAGGTTCCTGCCCTGACTTCCTCGCTGATGGAATGTAACCTGAGAGTTGTAAGCTGTAATAAACCTATCCTTCTCAAGTTATTTTGGTCATGATGTTTTATCATAGTAACAGAAACCTTAACTAAGATACATCTGTATGTACATGTAGTTGTTTGGAATGTGTGTGTGTGTGTGTGTGTGTGTGTGTGTGTGTGTGTGTGTATGTGTGTCCATCTCTGTGCCTTGGAAGCTGAGCACATAGACCCTGAGCTTTATTTTCTCTGTAATCATTTACAGCATGAGAAAGACTTCAACCTCCTCAAATGCTGGGTCAGAAGTGTAGCTGCCTAGATGGCAGCTGAACGATTCTCTGGGTTTATAGCTTGTCACTGCAGAGTCTAACAGGAGTGTTAGAAAAGATATTTATAGCCCTGTAGCTCAAGAATCCCACCACAAACCAGAAATGCAGAACAATCCCTGCCATGGCATCTGTGACTGTCAAACCCCTGACTTCCAGGCTGCTGGGGTAGGCTCCACACCTTTTAAAAATATCTAGGTACTGCCTCACAGTATAGAACAAAAACCCCATCAGCGGAGACAGAAATCCTGCAGCCAGCTCTGTCATTAGCTTGTTTGGTCTCATATCTCTTCCCTTCCTAGCATTCACTGGCCTCTTTTCTCAGCCATGAATGCTCTGTGTTTATTTTGGAAAATGCTTTCTTTCTGGGCTCTCACATTGTGTTTAAATTTTGTCTGAATTTAGTTGGATAAAATAAGCTATAATTTTTTAGACAGTTTTGTCAAATAAGCCATAAAAATGTTTAGCCAATTTTTTGATCCCCAGTTTCAGAGCTGGGCTCTCCTCCAGTCCCTCATACCCTTGGAAGTGCAGACAGAGCTCAGTGGCATATTTTCGCCTCCTTTTCTAACTTTCTTCTTGGCAGATGTGTGTGCAATCTTAAGAAGCAGCATCATAAATATTTAAATCCAACTTGGCTAATTGGGAAGGAAGGAGGAGGGAACCATAACAAAGGTAGAATCTGACACCAAAGAAACATCACGACTATTTCTGTTTTCAAAATTGTTCTCATAGAGTGTGGGGATTTTGTTACGGCCTCTAATTTAATATTTTAAAAATAAAGGAAAGTACAGATCAGCTCTCCGCCTTTGTAGGCGGGTGTTCTGGAAAGAGAGAGCGGTAGATTCCACAGCTCACAGCTCACACTGGGAAATGCCCCCCTCCCTTTCCTATGAGTGCCTCAAGCCATGAAGAAATGCGGCTCCCTGTGCTCGCTCAGCCCCACAGAGCCCCAAATCTCCCCAGGCCCTAAAGAAAGGCTGGCTAGTGACTATTAGCAAGACTCAGCTCTGGACCTGGTCCCTGCTGCTCTATGCTTCCATCAGTGAGTTCTCAGGCTCCAAGGTAGAGGGGTCACTCCATAGCAGACCACAACAGAACCCTCTGTGTCTGATATTTCCCACCATTTCTCCTTTGCTACTCAGCATTTAAAGTATATCAAATGACACTTATATTAATGAACTCCTTGATCGGCTCTGACGAAATGCCTAACAGAAGCAACACTAGGAAGGGAAGGTTTATTCTGGCTCAGTGTTTGAGGATATTGTCTGTTGTGGCAAGAGTGTGAGCTGGCTGATCATGGTACCTTTGCAGTCAGGAAGCAGAGAGATAGATGAGTGCTTATGCACAGCTTGCTTTCCCCTTAGTATTCTATGTAGGACCCTAGCCCATGAGAGAGTGCTGTCCACATTTGGGATAGGTCTTCCCTCCTTGGTGGTACCTCTCTGGAGGAGATACCATCACAGACATACCAAGGGGTAGGTCTCCTAGGTGACTCCAAATCTCGTCAAATTGACAGACAGAATTAGCCATCAATACACTTGAGTGTTCTGTGGTTGTATTTCCATATTCCTATTGGCACCTTCGTATAGCCTAGAATGCTATGTGCTATACTAAGTATGGTCTGGAGGTAAGTCCTTTTGGACTGCTATAATAAAACATTATGTTCACAGCGGTTGAAAAACAATATGAACTTGCTTCTGACAGTTGGGAAGCCTGTGATCTAGGGCTGGCATGGTTGGATAATGCTGGGAGTTTTCTTCAGCTTTCAGAATGCCAGCTTCTTATATCTTCACATGGTAAAAGAGAGTAGGAGAGGTCTCTCAGGACCTTTATTAAGGTCACCAAATCCATCCTGAGCGTTCCTCCTTCAGGACCTAATCAGATCCCAAAGGCTCTACCTTATGAGACCGCCAGGATTGGGGTCTGTGGTTTCAGCATGTGGACTTCAGAGGGATTCAGTCACAACAGGTGTATTCATCTTAGCTCCAGCAGCCTCCTAGCCTAGCATCTAAGGCACCCCCAGTGACTCATCCCTTTCACACCCAGCCTTACTTTTGGTGCTAATTCATCCCAGAAGAGAACCTAAATACTACACGCCTCTGCAGTGTGATTGCAGTTTTTTTTTTTAAACTGCTTTGCTGCTAGGCTGGTAGCTTGGAGACAGAGACGCTGAAAGGGAAGAAAGAAGGCAGCGTCTCCTTTGATACATTCTTTGCTTAGGACTGATGCAGTGGCCATACTGTATAGATCTCAGGCATTTCTGGAGAGCAATTGATGTAAGAGATAAAACACGTGAGTGTTCAAAAGCAGCAGGCACTCACCCAAGAGCTCTCTCTGTTAAGCCCAGGACTCTTATCAAAGGTTTGCATTTGTCTAATTTGTCTTTCTGTCAGTAAGAATTTGCAAACAGTTAGGAATAGGTAAAAATCAACATAGAGGGATTAAGTGAAAATTAATTTGTCCTTCATGGTTAATACCTTTCAAAAGACAACATGTCCTCTTTAGCTAGTGTTGACTATAAAATCACTGAGTGGCTTTCACAGATAACATTTAATTTGTGTGTGGCTCTGCCACTTAGATTGGGTATTGAGGAGCAACTCTTCTCTGTTTTACACGGGCTTAGCCTGGACACAAAGAAGACTGGGATTGGCAGCTTTCAGGCTTTCTCATATATAGGGCATTTGACACTGGCTACTGGCTGAGTGTTTTGTGGAGCTGTGATCCGAGTCATCACACAGATAAAGTCTGTGTTTCTCATCCCCCAGACAACCAAGTCTGGGGTAGGTATGCTGAGAAAAGGTTCAGGAGATGTATCTCCTTTAAGACATTGCACAAGAAACTATGCACAGTGAATTCTGTTCATTCCATTCATTTGGGCACATAGCCTCACACATATTTCAGAAGGAACATTGGAGACCAGAAATATTGCTGCAGCCATTTTTAGAAACTACAGTCTGCTCTGTTGGAATGAGAAGTCATTTCAGTTGACTCATTATTCTCCATGTTCCCTTTCATCCTAGGGAGAAAACTGCTTCAGGTGGGTTTTGTGGTGGGTAAGAGAATCCTTTATGTGCTGGGGTAATTATGGCACACAATCTTCTCCCTAATCCATCCTGCTCTTCCTCACCAACCTCTATTTATCCTAAGGGAAGAACTCTTATATGTGTGAAAACTAGACCCATGTGGATTTGAGAGTTTTATTACAACAGCTTTAGAAATAGCCCCACAGACTATTGAATAAAATTAAATTTAGACCTGTTCACTGTGCACCACTGCAAGATGTACAGGAAATTTGAGAATTGATTTGAGACCACATAGGCTCCCCACAGTGACCAAGTTCACAATGTCTTTACCCAAACACCTACACATTCAGAGACGTAACTAAAGAGGCTGCCTAGAATATATTGGCTTATATATATATTAACTCAATTGTACTTGATTAAGCAGCATTGTTTTAGCAAATTCCCTCTCTCTCTCTCTCTCTCTCTCTCTCTCTCTCTCTCTCTC
>JADRCD010210221.1:0-16108 GCA_019843815.1 Montemys delectorum
AGTGCTTTTGTTTGGTTGTTTTTTTGTTTGTTTATTTTGTTTTTTGTATGTAGTAGAGTTTAAAATCTTGGCTCTTACTGTGGTAACTTGATACAAGAGTTACAAACGTCAAGCAAAGCATTCAGTCTTACTCTTTGTTGTTCTCTTACAAACACCCTCCTGATTTAATTGTCTACATTTCTTTTGGGTATATAAATAATTTTAAAATATGTAAGCTGTCCTGAAAACCATAGTATAGTGTAAAAACATGAAATAAACAATACAACTAATAGAGAGGTTCAGATAGAAGAAGCAAGATCTTAAGACCATTATGTTGTACACAGCAAGACACTGTCACGAACAAACAAGCTGAAAGTATATATGAATTGTATAATATTGGACCTATTTCTCCAATTACCAAATTAGAGAGACCATTGGAAGACAGTTAACAAATTTCTAATTCCTCATATTTTTGGATTTCAATCATTAGGATATGTTGGTGATATTAATTTTCATATTAGGATAATAAAAATAGTAACTGTTACTTCCTGTTGTTTTTATTGTAAGAGGTGGAATTAGGTTTGTGTGTATGTTTTGAAAGATTACTTTCTTGCTTCTTCTAGGCTGTAGTTTTGCTCCTTATGTTGATGGTTTCTATCTATTATCCTTTGTAGGGCTAGATTTGTGAAAAGATATTGTATAAATTTTGTTTTGTCATGGAATATCTTGTTTTCTCCATCTAAGGTATTTAAGAGTTTTGTTGGGTATAGTAGCCTGTGCTGGCATTTGTGTTCTTGTAGGATCTATATAACATCTGCCCAGGATCTTCTAGCTTTCATAGTCTCTGGTGAGAAGTCTGGTGCAATTCTGTGGGCCTGCCTTTATATGTTACTTAACATTTTCCCCTTACTGCTTTTAAAATTCTTTCTTTGTTTAGTGCATTTGATGTTTTTATTATTGTGTGATGGGAGGAATTTCTTTTCTAGTCAAGTCTATTTGGAGTTCTGTAGGCTTCTTGTATGTTCATGGACATCTCTTTCTTTAGGTTAGGGAAATTTTTTCTATAATTTTCTCAAAGATATTTACTGGCCCATTACCTTAGGAGTCCTCACTCTCTTCTATACGTATTATCCTTAGGTATGGTCTTCTCATTGCGTCCTAGATTTCCTGGATGTTTTAGGTTAGGAGTTTTTTGCTTTTTGCATTTTCTTTTGACTGTTGTGTCAATGTTTTCTATGGTGTTTTCTACCCCTGAGATTCTCTCTTCTATCTCTTGTATTCTGTTGGTGATGCTTGCATCTATAACTCCTGATTTCTTTCCTAGGTTTTGTATCTCCAGGGTTGTCTCTCTTTCTGATTTTTTTTTTATTCTTTCTATTTTAATTTTTAGATTCTGGATGGTTTTGCTCATTTCCTTTGCTTGTTTGATTGTGTTTCCTTGTTGTTTTTTAAGGGATTTTTGTGTTTTCTCTTGAAACACAGCTGTTTACCTGTGTTCTCTTGTATTTCTTTGATGGTGCTATTTATGTCTTTCTTAAAGTCCTGTATCATCATCATGAGAAGTGATTTTATATCTGAATCTTGCTTTTCTGGTGTGATGATGCGTCCAAGATTTGCAATGGTGGGAATATTGGTTTCTGATGATACCAAGTATCCTTGGTTTGTGTTGTTTATATTCTTATGCTTGCCCTGCATCATCTATTTATCTCTAGTGTTACCTACCCTTGCTAAATCTGACTCTAGCCTGTCTTTCCTGTGATCCTGGTTGTGTCAGAACTCCTCAGTCAAGCTATCTCTGTGATCCTGTGATTCTTGGATCCTGTGACCCTGGGCTTCTTAGAGCACCTTGGAGTGGAGCTTCCTCTGGGTGTTTTAGGAATGACTGCTGAGTTTGTGCCCAAAGTCTGCTCATGGCACCAACTCAAACAGACTGGAAGAAATCTGAGCCACTGTGCTGGTGGAGTTCCTGTGTGCCAGGTCATACTGGTCCCAGTCAATCCAGGTGTTGGGACAGATGTTGTGTCCTTCTCACCTCTGATCCTGGGTGTGTTAGAGCACCTGGGAGCTGTGGGACTTCCTCTGGGTGTTGTGGGACTGGAAGACAAGGCCCCACTTTCTAATAGTGTCATTTTATATAGGCTAATAAGGGACCAATTTCATTCAAAGACCACATTTCCCTCTCTGGTGTCCATAGGCTTGCAACCATATGAGTGCAAGGTGTATTTAGTCTAACCTCAAAAGTTCTCCTAGTCCATCACAGTCTCAAACTTATTTAAAAGTCCAGAGTTAAAAGTCTCTTCTGAGATTTGTGCCATCTGTTAACTGTAGTCCCCCATAAAATCAAAATAAAAAAGCAGAACAAATACTTCCAACATACAATGGCACAGAATATATATTCTTCCAAAATTAAGGGAAGGGAACATCATGAAGAAATACTAGACCAAAGTAAAACTGGAAGCCAGCTTGCCAAACCCCAAACTCTGTATTTTCATGTCAAAGTGCTCTTCAGATGTCCAACACTTTCCAGCTTTCTTCACCTACCCAATTCTTTCCCTTGGACTGGTTCTACTCCTTGTTAGCAGCTTTTCTCAGCAGGTATCCCAGGGTTCTGGCATCTCCAACATCTTGGAGTCTCCAAGGCAATACAGGTTTTACTTTTATTTTTATTAGATATTTTCTTTATTTACATGTAAATTTCCCCTTTCCCAGTTTCCCCTCCAAAAAACAAACAAACAAACAAAAACAACAAGAACAAACTCCTGTTACCTCCCCCTCCCCATGCCTGCCACCCTACCCTCTCCCACTTATTGGCCCTGGCATTCCCCTACACTGGGGCACAAAACTCTCACAAGGCCAAGGTCCTCTCCTCCTATTGATGATCAAATTTGCAATCCTCTACTTTACACATGCTATCAAAACATTCAGTCCTACCATGTACAGTCCTTGGTTGGTGGTTGGGTCCCTGGGAGCTCTGAGGGTACTAGTTCATATTGTTGTTCTTTTATAGCTTCATGCAATGGCATTGGGTCTCCATGCAGGGACACTACTTGCGCTGCACCAACCCTGACCAACAGGAATTAAGACAGGACACAACCAGTTCCTTCTCTTAGAGGTTTACTCAGGATACTTTACAGTCAGCATTGTGTGGAAGTGAGCCCGAGATCCCTACCCTGGCAGAGCTTATATCCTAGTAGGAGCCCATGAACTCATGCCACGTGTCATCTCCCCACAGGCCAGGGAAGATCATGCCACTCAGAAGCACAACCTACAAGCCAAATCAAGTGTTGTTTATCTCAAAGCTCTTGGCCAGCCATCGCCATCTTTAGGGCGAGGTTCAGATGGCTCTCTACAACTACTGATACTTTCCTAAGTCATGGAGAGAGATACTATAGTCCCTTCCTTCTATCCTTGACTCTAAAGCCAGAACCACGTAGCCAAAGCTGTCAATTTTTGCTGTTTCCTGGGGCCAGAACATGGAGTCCTTGTACAAATATAATTTCACCAGCTTTCTACTTGCTATGGTTTCCATCAATGCCTAAGCTTGGCTGTTCTGAAATGTACTCTGTAGACTTGCCTGACCGTGAACTCAAATATCTACTAGCTTCTGCCTTCCCAGTGCTGGAATTAAAGATGAGTACCTATCATACCTAACCTTAAGCTTTTCATTAATTCCTTTTCACTGTTCTTTATTTCCTTGTCACAAAATTGAAGCTTATCTGAGTGGACTCTTGCTGAGATCACTACTCCCTTTATTCCACTTAGCCTTTTCTTTCATCTGCTTATACTTCTTGGTGCTCCTTTCTCTTTCAACTGTATATCTTTTATTTTTATGTGCTCAGCTTACCTCTTTTCAGTATAAATCTGCATAAGACTGAACACTATAAGCCATGTAATCAATGCTAGGTTGTTTTGAAATGTCCTCTCCTAAGGCTGTTGATCTATAATTTTTCAATTTAGCCTCAAGCAGACTGTGGACAAAGGCAAAGAGCAAAAACATCCTTTGCCAAAATATCACAAGAATGATCTCTAGACCACATATTCTACTCCTCTAAAACCTTTTGCACAGGGCTCCCACAGTTCATGTCACCCTTAGCACCACTATTTTCCATGTTTTGACTTAGTATGGTCCATTAAGTTCATTAAAGGGCTTAACTGCTTATCTAACCCAAAGTCCCAAAGGTGACATTCTGTGAAGAAGAAGGCCTATCACAACAATACTCCAGCAAAGACTTGAATGTGAGTTTTGGTCCTATAAACATTTTATCATCTAACTTGAAGTCATCTAGAAATAATAAAATGATGAAATATTTTAATATTTTATAAAGAGTTGTCATAATTTTAATAGTATATTTTTAAAGTTTATTTTAAATGTTGTGTGTTTGATTTTAGTTTGTTCATGGGATTCATCCTGTTTTTCTATTAGCTTTATAACTTAAAGCTTGAAGAATGATCAATCACAAATTAAATAAAAATGACCACTATCTTACTAGTACCAGGAAGTATTATCTTCTAAAATATATAAGTCTTAGTATATGAAGTTTACTTTATTTTAAAAGTTTATTCTTGCACACATGTTATTATCTAAGAAAATTTCTTGAAAAACTAACAGGAATGCCAACATAACACAAAACAAAATTTAATCTGAAATTGACTGTAGGGCATTCTTTTTGTCATAAGATAAGAAGTCAAAAGTGTTCTTGAGATAAGAAAATAAAGAAAACATGCTTACTAAGAAATTAATAGTTCAAGTCTACAACTGTACTTATTTCCAGAAATCCCAAGAGATGTTAAGAGAGCAAAGCCACTGTCTTAGTCAGGGTTTTTATTCCTGTACAAACATCATGACCAAGAAGCAAGTTGGGGAGGAAAGGGTTTATTCAGCTTACTTCCACATGGCTGTTGATCACCAGAGGAAGTCAGGACTGGAACTCAAGCAGGTCAGAAGCAGGAGCTGATGCAGAGGCCATGGAGAGATGTTCCTTGCTGGCTTGCTTTCCCTGGCTTGCTCAGCCTGCTCTCTTATAGAACTCAAGACTTCCAGCCCAGAGATGGCACCACCCACAAGGGGCCCTACCCACTTGGTCACTAATTGAGAAAATGTCCCATGGCTGGATCTCATGGAGGCACTTCCCCAACTGAAACTCCCTTCTCTGTGATAACTGCAGCCGGTGTCAAGTTGACACACAAAACTAGCCAGTACAGCCACCCTCTGTTCTCATATGTCCAGGATGATAGCAGAGAGTGTGCAACAACCTAATAGAATTCTATGGTAGTGATATTATACATGAAATCTAGTTGAGTTAATCTACAGAGATTTGTGGTTACCTACAAACTGTATGGACTTTTTAGTAATTCTCTTTCAGAAAACTGTGGATAAGGGCATGTTCTAGGAATACTGCTACATTTCCAAACAAAATCCATTCAAGTCAGCCTCTAGAACTCTATGACAAGGAGCAACAACATGCTGACTGCTACTTTTCTTCTCTTCTCTTCTCTTCTCTTCTCTTCTCTTCTCTTCTCTTCTCTTCTCTTCTCTTCTCTTCTTTTCTTCTGTTCTCCTTCTTCCTTTCTTTCTTTCTTTCTTTCTTTCTTTCTTTCTTTCTTTCTTTCTTTCTCTCTTCTTTCTTTTTTTTTGGTTGACTTTTATTTATTTACATCCCAAGTGCTGCCTCCCCTTTCCCCTCTTTCAGAGTTCTCCCCCCTTCCCTTTGCTTCTAAGATGGAGCTACCCTCCTTGCCAGCCTGGTATTCACCCCCTGGGACATCAAGTCTAAGTAGGTTTAGGTTCATCCTCGCTCTCTGAGTCTAGAAAAGACAGCCTTCATCTACATATATGCTGGGAGCCTTGAACCAGCCAGTGGTTGGTGCCTTTGTTTGGCTCAGTCACCTGGGACATCCCAGGGTTCAAGGATAGTTGAAACTTTCAGTCTTCCTGTGTGGTTGCCATCCCCTTCAGTTTCTTCAATATATCCCCAATTTCTTAGAAAACTGACTTGGGGAAATAGAACTGATAGAGCAGTTTCCTGAAACAGAGTCAATTTCTGTGTTTGGAAACTTCTTCCATAGGCTACACAGCGGATAAAGCAGGGCCATATGAATCACATGAGTAAAGAGCCCTTATAATTTACATCAGCATTTCTTAGCCCTACTTGGAGACATTTATTTCTTCTGAATATGTGAGAGTCAATAACACAGCTACCTTCCTTAAGATATTACTATTTGTATTTTTGTTGTTACTTCTCCTTGATATTCTTTAAATTATAGTCTTTGGAATTAGCATTAAATTTGTAAGCTAGGAATATCTATTTTGCAGTCTATGTTTGTACTGATGTCTGATGTTCCTGGAATGAATATCAATCTATTTCTGTCTTAGGACAAGACTCTTTTCTCCATTTGTTTGTATTTTTGTATATTTACTCCTTTCATGGGGAGAGTATTTGTTCATTTCAGCATTTCATATGAATTTTGTTCTGCACACATGTAATAGCTTGTATACATGATCTATTTTCTCATAATTAATGACTCTTATATACTAGAATTTATTGAACAACTATATAAAAGTGTATGTAAATCATGTGTCTCCTTGGACTTGTTGGACATTGTAACATTTGTAACTATTCCTCCTTTCTTTCAGAGTTAGTTTAGTTGAAGTATTTTTCATTCTTTTATTTCCTTTCTCCATGTGTCTCTTTTTACTAAGGAGACTTTTGTGCAGAGAGTGAAGTGTTAAAACTTATTTCAAAAACTGTTAGGGGTGCATTCAGGAGATAACTCACTGGTAAATGCCCTAGTCTACAACCATTCAGACTGCTGTTCTGGTCTACAGAATGAAGGGAAAATACAACACCATGGAAAAGTTCTGCTGCTCCAGCACTGGGGTGGCATGGTGATGGAGGTGGATTACTGGAGCTCGTTGGACCCTGAGCCTAATAAGTGATTTTCAGGATCAATGAGAGGTCTTGTTCCGAAAAATAAAGGTGGAGAACAATTGAAAAAAGATCTGACATCAACCTCTGATCCCCATGTGCAACAAGTACACACACACACACACACACACATACATGCAGGCACGCACACAAGTTTATGAAGTGGAAAGTTAATAATGGCATTTGTTTCAGAGGTGAGGCATAATAAGGAAATTTGTGTCTAACAATAGTGACTTTGCTTATAATTGTATTTATCAAGACAAAGTATGAAATGCCCTCAGAACACTAAAATTCATTCTACTTTATGACCATGCTACAGCTCTCCTATCTACAAATCACAGAGATAATTATACATTGACAACATTCCTTGCAATAGCAATTATGGATAAAATCTAGACATTTAACATCAATAATAACAACAACAAACTAATTGAAACATATATATATATATATATATATATATATATATATATATATATTCAGGCTATAAAGTGAAAGAAAATTATGTTGTTGTAGAGAAATGGAAGTAAGGGAGATATTTGTGTTAATTAATCTAAGAAAGAAAAATAGGAGTTTTCTTCCATTTTTTCCTTCTTAGGTTTTAAATTGAATTTACAGAATCACTTATGCATACATGGCATGAAAGCAGAAGCAAGAGTCAAGTGAGTAGATGATTGGTAGGAAGGAAAAGGATAAAAGAGGGAGGTAGATAAGTGAGGTAAACAGCTCAATGGGCAAATATTATTAAAATTTAAGAAAATAAATGGTAAAATTTCAAAAGAAGACTCAGACAGGCTAAATGATTACTGAAAATTGTGTGTGTTTGTATCGGAGTTGGTAGTGCATGATGAATACACACACATGTATTCATGTCTTAAAGTGTTTCTATAAAACAAGAGGATACTTTTGGGAGACAGTTTATTACTTGTACCATGGGATTCTCTATTGAACTTAGGTCCTCAGGCTTGTGTAGCAAGTAATTTTACTCCAGAGCCATCTCACTGGCTCCCAGTACCACAAACTTAACAAAGAATTCTCAACTGGGGAATCTCAAATGGCTGTGAAGCACTTAAAGAATTGTTCAACATCCTCTTTTTTCAGTTGGATATTTTCTTTATTTACATTTCAAATGATATCTCCTCTTCTGGTTTCCCCTCTAGAAAAAAAAAGAAAAGAAAAAAGAAAAAACCTATTCCCTCCTCCCTTCCCTTGCTCACCTACCTACCCTCTCCCACTTCCTGGCCCTGGCATTCCCCTACATTGGGGTATAGAACCTTCACAGGACCAAGGGCCTCTCTTCCCATTGATGACTGACTAAGCTATCCTCTATTATACATATGCTGCTGGAGCCATGAGTCCCACCATGTGTACTCTTTGGCTGTTGGTTTAAACCCTGGGAGCTCTGAGGGTACCACTTAGTTCATATTGCTGTTTGTCGTAAGGGACTGCAAACCCTTCAGCTCCTTGGGTCCTTTCTCTAGCTCCTCCACTGGGTACTGTGCTCAGTCCAATGGATGGCTGTGAGCCTCTACTTCTGTATTAGTGGGGCACTGTCAGAGCCTCTCAGGAGACAGCTATATCAAGCTCCTGTCAGCCAGCACTTGATGGCATCCACAATAGTGTCTAGGTTTGGTAATTGAATATGGGAAGGATTCCCAGGTGAAAAAGTCTCTAGATTGTCCTTCCTTCAGTCTCTGATCCAGCTATAACACTCCTGGGCATATACTCAAAAGATGCTCCAACATGTAATAAGGACAAATGCTCTACTATGTTCATAGCAGCCTTATTTATAATAGCCAGAAACTGGAAACAACCAAAATGACCCTCAACAGAGGAATGGATACAGAAAGTGTGGTACATTTACACAATGGAGTACTATTCAGCTATTAAAAACAATGAATTTATGAAATTCTTAGGGAAATGGATGAACCTGGAGAGTATCATCCTAAGTCAGGTAACCCAATCAGAAAAGAACACACATGGTATGCACTCACTGATAAGTGGATATTAGCCCAGAAGCTCGGAATACCCAAAATACAATCCACAAACCACAAGAAACTCAAGAAGAAGGAAGACCAAAGTGTGGCTACTTTGATCTTTCTTAGAAGCAATAACAAAATACCCATGGAAGGAGCTGTTCATCATCCTTAATCATCAGGAAAATGCAAATCAAAACAACCATGAGATTCCACCACACACCACTCAGAATGGCTAAGATCAAAAACTCTGGTGAGAGCAGATGCTGGCTAGGCTATGGAAAAAAAGAAACACTTTTCCATTGTTGGTGGTATTTCAAGCTGGTACAACCATTCTGGAAATCAATTTGGCTGTTCCTCAGAAAATTGGACATACTATTACTTGAGGACCCAGCTATATCACTGTTGGGCATATACCCAAAAATGCTCCAACATATAATAAGAACACATGCTCTGCTATGTTCATAGCAGCTTTATTTATAATAACCAGAAACTGGAAAGAACCCAGACGTCCTTCAACAGAGGAATGGATACAGAAAATGTGGTTCATTTATGGAATGGAATACTACTCAGCTATTAAAAACAATTACTTCATGAAATTCTCGGGCAAATAGATGAAACTAGAAAATATCATCCCAAGTAAAGTAACCCAGATATAAAGGAACACACATGGTATGTACTCACTGATAAGTGGATTTTTAATGCAAAAGCTCAGAATATCCATGATATAACCCATAAACCATATGGAACTTAAGAAGAAGGAAGATCAAAGTGTGGGTGATGAAATCTTACACAGAATGGGGAGCAAAATCACTGGAGGTAGAAGGAGAGAGGGACCTGGGAGGTAGAAAAGAGAGGGAGGAAAAAGTGGGAAGGAACTAGTATTGGAAGGGACAATAGAGAAGTACAGAGGGTCAGGAAATCAAATAAAAATATTTAGCAGTAGGGGATGAGGAGCTGAGATTGGCCACTAGAAAACCCATGGTATCAGAAAAGTGAGAACCTCTCATGCCCCAAACAGGATGACTTTAACCAAAATAGGCAACAAAGGGGAGATAGTACCTGGAAAGACCACCTCCAGTAGATATAGACATATCCCCCTGCTAAGATATTGGGCTACCCATGCATCGCAAAATAGTTAACCCAGAAATGTTCCTGTCCAAATGAAAGACAGAGACAAAACAGTGGAACAGAGACTGAAGGAAAGATCATCCAGAGACAGCCCCACTTAGGGATCCATCCCGTCTGCAGACACCAAACCCAGACACTACTGCTCTTGCCAAGACTTGCCTGCTGACAGGAACCTGGTATGTCTTTTTCCTGAAAGGTTCTACCAGAACCTAACCAATACAAATATAGATACATCCACCTCAAGGACTCCAGTGGAAGAGCGAGGGGAAGGACTAAAGAAGGAGAAGATTGCAACCCATAGAATGAACAATATCAACTAACTGGAAGTCCCAGAGACTAAATTACCAACCAAAGAGAATACATGGAGGGTCCATGGCTCTATACCTATGTAGCAGAGGATGGCCTTATCTGACATCAATGGGAGAGAAGAGAGGCCCTGGGTCCTGAGGAGGTTTGGTGCCCCAATGTAGGGGGATGCTAAAGCAGTGAGGCTGGAGTGAGTGAGTGGGTGGGGGAGCATCCTGAGAGAGGAAAAGGGGATGGGGGATAGTGCAGATGGGATGGAGGCAGTTTTGGAGGGGTAACCAGATAGGCTGATATAATTTGAAATGTAAACAAATAAAATAACTAATAAGAGGAAAAATTATCTAGTATCTTCTGTATATTCACAATTACCCAAAGATACCAAATGTGTTTTTTACATTTTTATTTTATCTTATTTTGATGCCTGAATAGATCAAATTAAATCAAGTTCTATGCATTGAATTACATTTTATTATTAGTGCCATATTTGAAAAAAATACAAGATCTTTCATAAGAGAATGTACACTATCTATAATTTATGAAAAGTGGATATTTCAAAAATGTTCACTGTAGTTCTGCAAAATGTATTAACTACTATTAAAAATTCTTCTCATTTAAAAAATTGTGGCTCTGTGAATATGTTTGTATATTAATCAATAATATAAAGATTCTGACATATGCTCTGGAAAAGGATCATTCTGTCATGGACTCCAGCTGAGAAAATACAGAGTAACAATGAGTGCTTTAATAATCCATATACCTAACAGGAAAGGCAGAAATTAGAAGTTTATTTGTATTCTGTGCATTATATAAATGATAATAGTATTGATAATAACAATACAGATTTATTAAAGTTGGCAGTGCAACAAGGATATTTCTAACTTTTTTCAAATATTCTTCAAAACAAAGCTAGCATCCCTTAACAAGAATACTAAGGCCTGATAGATGGGAACCTCTGGGGTAGAAACTCAAACTGTATTTAAATTTAATAAAAGTCTCAGGCCACATGATTTATGTGTTTTATAATGTTGAAATAATTTGTATGTACACTATCACAGAAGAGATTTCAAGCAACATCATAACAAAATGGCCTTTGAGAGGTAATTATGGACTATACAAGGGTTCACCGCCTGATTCTGTATGTATAAGGTATTCTAGCCTTTATTTATATACACTGTTAAGACAGCAAGAATTAATTCAATTACTTCACTTTCCTGAAGTTATATGAGTATGATGAGTTTCTTATGCATGAAAAAGTCCATATTGATTTTTTAATTTTCATAATTGAAACATGAATTATGTCTTTTTAAAAGAGTAAACTTACAAAATGAGCTATCTGAGTTGCCAAACTACAGATAATGAAACATTAAAATTGAGAACAAAAATGAGGAGAAAAAAATCATTCATTAAATCTTTACAACTTCCTTCAAATTACAAAATGGGAGGGAAAACTAATGTATATAGTCTAGTAATTTAAATATGATTTAACCAAAACACCAGCAAAATTCGGTAATATCTTGAACTTTCCTACTTAAGATAAAACATGTTTCAAGCATAGCTTAATGGGAGGTTTGAGACACATTTGAGACAAGATAAACAACAAACAATAAACTCAGTGGGGTCATTGTTTTATCAATATACCTTTATAAAAGTTAGACCTTGGATTTCTAAAAGTAATTTTTAGAGAGCTTGAGCAAATATCTACTATTTTATCCAATGAAATGGTAAAATTTATCTGCCAGGATTTTTTGTTTTAAAAGAAAATTTCAGTGTTCACACTGGACAACATCATAGCTGACGGTGCTCTGTTCTGTCCTTGGCCTCGAATTAGAATTTTCAATGTAAAGAGAGCAAAGTTATTACTTATTAGTTACCAAGTTCATAACTTCATTGTTTTCAGTTTCTAGTAAGAATTTAAATTTGAAGAGAAGACACAATTTATATAACTTTACCTTTTCTGAAATTAAGAAAACAATGTATGTCTGTTGTGGGCTGAAGTATGGACAAATGGATGTATCATGAGTAGTTTCACATAAAATATTTTAATATATTTTGAGTCACTTTATATGCAATGTTATTTTGTCTATTCTAAGAATTAAGGACACAGAAATACATTTATTCATATGTCAGTGTACAGTAACTACATCTTGAGATAAGATGAAGGGTTGTATTCATTCCCATACTTTTAAAAATATTTCATTTTATGTATGTGTATAGTTGTGTGTCTATATATGTACATGTCAGTTGTTTGAGGTGCCCAGGGAGTTCAGAGCAAGACACTAGATTCCTTGCTCCTGGAATTACAGATGGTTGTGAGTCATCCATTATGGATGTGAGTAACTGAACTCAGGTTCTCTGTAAGATCAAGTAGAGCTCTTCCTTGAGGCTTACCCCTCCAGCCAGTGGGTTTTTTTTTTATTGTAGGTTTCATTTATGTTGTTGTTGTCACATGTTCAACTGTTAGTTACTGATATAATTTTTTTATTCACCATCTTCCTTATATTGACATGATTCTGTTCTATGTTGCTAGTTACAGACATCCTAGTTCATAGGATTTTTTCCTTGCCATCAGTACATAAGTGATGTCACTGTATTGGCTCTAACTCTATTTACAAAGATGATAGCATCTTTGATCAGGAACACTGGCTAAAAATATACTGTATAAAAAGGAGCCACGATTATGCATGCAAACCATGAAAATTATGCCTAAACATTCACATCTATAGAAGTTAGTACAAAAATACCCAAGATGTTCATGAAATTCCAACCAAACCTAGATAATTTAACAAATTATTTACTAAGAACAAGACCTGTTTCCTGAAAACAATAAAGCATGCATAATAAAAACAGAAGGGTAAAATGTAATCTTTTTATATTTGAAACTTCAGTATATTTAGGGTATCTTTTTCCTCTAAAACAATGAGAATAAAAAAACCAAGCAGCTTTGTTAGAAAGTCATAAAGTAAGATACTGTGGGCAGATTGGTGGTTTATCCTGTGCAGGGTAAAATGGAGCTCGAGGCCATGAATAGGTATACCAGCCCAGTGAACCCGGCTGTCTTCCCTCACCTGACGGTGGTCCTTCTGGCCATCTGCATGTTCTTCATTGCCTGGTTCTTCGTTTATGAAGTCATCTCTACCAAGTACACACATGACCTTTATAAAGAGCTCCTCATTTCCTTGGTGGCCTCACTCTTCATGGACTGTGGAGTCCTCTTCCTCCTGCTGTGGGTTGGCATCTACGTATGAGTCTCTTATCAAGGGTACCCACCAGGCAGCTCACCAAGTCTATGCTTTTGTAAATTAATTTTTTACCATTGCTGCGTGTCCCACCTGCTGTTTACAATAAAGGCAGATGTATGACAAAAAAAAAGTAAAATACTGTGTATAATGTTTGACATCAAGATGGCAGTAATTGCATAGCACAGCACTTAACATGATAGCAAAACTTATGCCTCACATATCACCTGGAAAAAGGCACATGCATATGTGAAAAGTTGATTTCCTACAAGCTGCAAAGCAATGGTAACGATGAAAATGAGTATTATCAACACATGCTGCTAATCAATTATCTGTAATGTAGCAACCTGAGACCTGTACATTTCAGGTTGTACAAAAACTAACTCAAACCAGGTTTTAAAAATTCAGTATACAAGTAATTTTTATATTTCTAGAATAAAACTTTAGAAAACTTATCTTTAAAAAATTCATTTATTTTTTATTAGTTTATTTATTTTATTGACGAGTGCTCTATCTGTATATACATCTGCATGGCAGAAGATGGTATCGGATCACCTTTAGATGGCTATGAGCCACCATGTGAGTGCTGGGAACTGAATCCAGGGCCTCAGCGCTCCTAACCTCTGACCAATCTCCCCATTCCCACCTCCACTCCAAAATTCTTTTATGTAGGCTAATATTTTCTAAGAAAAACAAAGTCATTATTTATTATAATAAGTTAGATACCATACATATTAATCTCTTCTGCATTTTAAAACAAAACTATTTTTAAAATGAATAAGTACAAGGTATGAACTGAAATAAAATAATGTGAATGCTTTACTGGTAAATCACATTCATGTAGACATAGGAAGAACCTGTGGATACTATAGGAAACAAAATTAAAATGCAATTTTAAAAGGACCAAGACATCAAGGATATTTTTATAAGTAAGCAAATACACTTATAAAAAGACAAAAGCATTACTAAAAATATGAAATAACATCTAAAGGAGGATTGCTGAGTGTAAAAGACAAGCAAGTTCCTGCTGACTCCACATCCAGACTCACTTGGCTCTTTGACATTTCTAGCAGGAACTGATGAAGTAGTTAGATACCCTGCATACTTGTCAACACATGAGCAACTACAGACTCTTGGGTTCACAAAAGAAACACCATATGGGTGTGTAGTGTAGCTTGTTGAAGACAAATTACTAAAACAACCAAGTGAACTCTTGGTTGGTCAGCCCTCTCTAACAGGCATCCAAGGATGTCCGCAGTCTTACAAAGAATGAATTCTTGGCATATTCAATACATGCGTGGGTCTCAGATTTATAGTGTTGAGTGGAAGGAGGCAGAAAAAAGGCTCCTGATTTATATAGCTTCCTGAAAAAACAAATCTTTTAGAATGGCTATAATGATTTCATAGTGTCTAGAAGGCACTAACTCACAAGTATGATGGGAGAATATTCTTTTTTTCACATTTTAATATTTTAATTATTTTTTCTTTTTTTAGTTAGATATTTTCTTTATTTACATGTCATATGATATCTCCTTTCCCAGTTTCCCCTCAAAAAAATAAAAAAAAAAAATAAAATAAAATAAAATAAACCTGTTCCCTCTCCCCTTCCCTTGCTCACCAACCCACCCTCTCCTGCTTTATGGCCCTGTCATTCCCCTACACTGGGGCATAGAACTCTCACAGGGCCAAGGTCCTCTCCTCCCATTGATGACCAACTAGGCCATCCTCTGCTATACATATGCTGTTGGAGCCATGAGTCCCACCATGTATACTCTTTGGTTGTTGGTTTAGTCCCTGGGAGCTCTGAGGTACTAGTTATTTCATATTGTTGATCTTCCTAATGGGTTGCAAACCCTTCAGCTCCTTGGGTCCTTTCTCTAGCTCCTTCATTGGGGACCTTGTGCTCAGTCCAATGAATGGCTGTGAGCCTCTACTTCTGTATTAGTGGGGCACTGTCAGAGTCTCTCAGGAGACAGATATATCAGGCTCCTGTCAGCTAGCACTTGCTGATAACCACAATAGTGTCTGGGTTTGATGATTAAATATGGGAAGGATTCCCATGTGGAACAGTCTCTGGATTGTCCTTCCTTCTGTCTCTGCTCCATAGCTTGTCTCTGCAACTCCTTCCTTAGGCATTTTGTTCCCCCTTCTAAGAAGGAACAAAGTATCCACACTTTGGTCTTCCTTCTTCTTGAGTTTCTTGTGGTTTGCAGATTGTACTTTGTGTATTCTGATCTTCTGGTATAATATCCACTTTATCAGAGAGTGCATAACATGTGTGTTCTTTTATGATTTGGTTACCTCACTCAGGATGATATTCTCCAGATCCATCCATTTCCCTAAGAATTTCATAAATTCATTGTTTTTAATAGCTGAGTAGTACTCCATTGTGTAGATGTACCACATTTTCTGTATCCATTCCTCTATTGAGTGACATCTGGGTTGTTTCCAGTTTCTGGCTATTATAAATAAGGCTGCTATGAACATAGTGGAGCATGTGTCCTTATTACATCTTGGAGCATTTTCTGCTTATATGTGTAGGAGTGGTATAGCT
>JADRCD010210226.1:0-42360 GCA_019843815.1 Montemys delectorum
ATCTGCCCACAATCTTCTTGCTTTTATAATCTCTGGTGAAAAGTCTGGTGTAGTTCTGATAGGCCTGCCTTTATATGTTACTTGACCTTTTTCCCTTACTACTTTTAATATTCTTTCTTTGTTTTGTCCATTTCGTGTTTTGACTATTATGTGACCAGAGGAATTTAATTTCTGGTCCAGTCTATTTGGAGTTCTGTAGGCTTCTTGTATGTTCTTGGGCATCTCTTTCTTTAGGTTAGGGAAGTTTTCTTCTATAATTTTGTTGAAGATATTTACTAGCCCTTTAAATTGGAAATCTTCACTCTCTTCTATACCTATTATCCTTAGGTTTGGTCTTCTCATTGTGTCCTTAATTTCATGGATGTTTTGGGTTAGGAGCTTTTTGCTTTTTGCATTTTTCTTTGACTGTTGTGTCAATGTTTTCTATGGTATCTTCTACACCTGAGATTCTCTCTCTCTTGTATTCTGTTTCTGATGCTGTTATCTATGACTCCTGACCTCTTTCCTAGGTTTTCTATCTCCAGGGTTGTCTCCTTTTGTCATTTCTTCATTGTTTTCCTTCCCACTTTTAGATCCTGGATGGTTTTGTTCAATTCCTTCACCTGTTTGGTTGTGTTTTCCTATAACTCTTTAAGGTATTTTTGTTTTCTCTTTAAGGGCTTCTATCTGTTTACCTGTGTTCTCCTGTATTTCTTTAAGTGAGTTATTTATATCCTTCTTAAAGTCCTCTAGCATCATCATGAGATGTGATTTTAAATCTGAATCTTGCTTTTCTGGTGTAATGGGGTATCAAGGACTTGCTGTAGTGGGAGAACTGGGTTCTGATGATGCCAAGTAGCTTTGCTTTCTGTTGCCTTTGGGGGTGGGGGGCTTGCCTCTCACCATCTGGTTATCTCTAGTGTTATCTGCCCTTGCTGTTTCTGACTGGAGCCTCTCCCTCCTGTGATCCTGGTTGTGTCAGAACTCCTCAGAGTCCACCTGTCTCTTTAATCTTATAATCCTGAGATTCTGGGTGTGTCAGAGCTCCTGGGAGTCAAGATGCCTCTGGGATCCTGAAATTCTGGTGTGACCAAGTCCCTGAGATCCTGTTGTGTCAGAGCTCCTGGGAGTCAAGCTCTCTCTGGGTATTGCAGGGGTAGGTGGGGAGCTAGAGCCCTGGGTTTGCTCCAGGCACAGGTGCAAGCTGGAAGGAACCCGTACCTCTGGCTGGGCAGGGGTTTGAGTTTCCCTGGTTCCTATGGGAGTCCCAGTTACACTGGGTATTGGGAAACATGTTGTGGCCTCAATTGTGATCTTGAGTGTGTCAGAGGTCCAGTGCTCCTGGGTGTGTCTGGTCTCCTGGGAGTCAAGCTTCCTCTGTGATCCTGCGATCCTGGGTGTTTCAGAGCACCTGGGAGTCGGTTCCCTCTGGGTGTTGTAAGAGTGGATGCAGAGCCAGCACCCCTGGTCTGCTGGAGATGCAGTTTCAGACCAGAAGGAACCTGTGGCTAGGCGGGGGTTCCTGTGTCCTTGGATCCCAGGGATCCCAGTTACTCAGGATGTTGGGACAGATGTTGTGGCCTCCTCACCTGTGCTCCTGGGTGTTTTAGAGCACCTGGAAGTCGAGCTTCCTCTGGGTGTTGTGGGACTGGGTACAGAGCCAGTGTCCAAGGTCTGCTCAGGAGACAGGTTCCAGGTTCAGACTGGAAAGCACACAGCTGGTTTTAAATCAGCTACCTCCCTCTGAGTAAGTGATTCCCTCCTCATCTGAGACAGCCCTCTTGGGTAAGCAAAATTAGCATCAAAATGCAAACAGCACTAGGACAATCCACAACACAGCCAACCATTGGATTGAAATCAAGGACCCCTGGACCCCTGGGAGCTCCCAGAGACTTAGCCACCAGCCAAAGAGAGCGACTTGTTATATATACTCACAGATTCATACATCTCTCACCCCTCATCAGAGATGCTTCCATTTGCAATAGAACATCATTAGCTCAGAGACTGACAACTTGATATACTTAAGGTGCAGACATTAAAAGACTTGTACAGAATGTGCAGCCCTAAATAAGACATCTCTATAGAAGTTCCTCCTCACAAGGATCGGGGACCATTGAGACAGAATAGAAATAATGTGAGGGACAAAGCTGGTGGGTGACTATAAGGAAACAGTGTCTTTTAGACACAACAGGTCAGCTGATATATCAACTCGAAGGGTTTGTGACATCATGCACAAGACCTGTGCAAGCTCAGACCAGACCAAAATTCATCACTGAGAGGGGAGATGAGCATAGAATCCCTCCTCTAGTCTAAGAGCTATTGGCAACTGATAGCAGCTGGGAGACAATCCATTTCCTTTAAGAGTATAGTCCTGGCAAATCAACCACATCTAACAGAAGACCACACCTCCAGGACTATATGGACAGCACAAACTGGTCCTTAATGGGTGTAAAATAAATAAATATTTGAGTGGGTAGAAAACAGGGGTATATTTGAGAGGAGTTTGGAAAAAAAGATATTTTAAAAATACATGGTATTGAATTCTCAAAGAACTAATACAAAAGGTTTTCAAAAAGAGAAAAATTTAAAATGATGTATTTATATTATAATCTCAAGAATTAAAAGTCACTAAAAGAAATAAATAAAAGACGAAAACTAAAATAGCCACTACATGAAGAATAAATTCAGTCTCCGTCATGGAATGTTGCCCAACAGTATGAATCAACAGATATAAATTCTATCAAAATGTGAACTTAAAATGCATACAATTGAGCAATAAAAGTAGAAAGTATACAAATGCATATAGCATTAGATATTCAACATTTTGAAATGTCCAAAACAATGTTGTATATAAATTTTAGTTTATTTTTTTTTTTTACTTATGTATATGTGTGTGCAACTAGATGAGAATATGTAAGTGCAGGTGCCTGCAGAAACCAGAAGAGGGAGCTGTATCCCTTGGAGGTGAAGTTACAGGCACTTGTGACCCATCCACTCTGGGTGCTGGAAACCAAACCCAGGTCCTCTGTATGATCAGCAAGTGCTCTTCACCATAGCACCATCTCACCAGCCTCAACGCTGCATATGACCTAGTGTTATGTTCAAAAAGTTGTAAATATAAAACCATTCATGGGACTTGCTGTGGTTTAGATCTAGAATGTCTTTCAAAGATCTTTGTACTAACAGCTTAGGCCCCACAGTTATGCTAATGGGAAGCAGGGCTAAAGAAAGACCATTAGGGAGAAGCATTTGAAAGGAAGTAAAGGATTCTGCACTGCTCTCTGTTCTCTTTTGCTTCCTAGCTAATACCTTTCCACATACTTCCGTAATGAAGATGTACATCCTTACCAACCAACCATAGACTGAAGCCTCCAAAACCATGAGCCCAAATAAATCTGTTTCCTTTAATACAAAACTTAGCCCAGGTATTAAGTTATAGTAACATATAGCTAACAGGAATTGTACCAATCAAGAAGAGTAGCCATCTCTGGATAGAGAAGGGCAAGAAAAGAATGAAATCAAGAACATCAGAAGAGCATAAACTCCACCCTCCACCCTTCATGGTATAAGCTAGGTAACAGGAACACACTCAGTATAGAATACTTTATTTTACAGTGAGGCATTTAAAACAGACAAAACCAAGTTAGTGTGCAGTTTCTGAGTCCAGAGACAGCTGGTTTAGGAAAGTGTTCCCATAATCCACAAGCATTCAGGCCACTGAAGTCTCTACGTGTTATTTTGCTTCTCATAAAATGATTGGGGAAAATAGTAGGCAGAGGTGACAGGCTTTATTTAAAGATCTTAGCACATCTTCATGTCAAGGGAAAATGGCCTCTATTCAAACACACCTCCCATAGTCTTCATGCTTCTTTAAATAACCTCTCTTATCCTGCCATCTGCCTTAGCTGTTATCAACATGTATCAGCCCCTCATAGAAACAGGGAATAAATGTGTTCTAGTTTCTTCAGGTGGCTCTGCTGTCCATATCCTACAAAGATCCTGTTTTTGAGACTAGATATTCACCAAGGATTATCTGAAGGAATGCTATTCATCTATTTTCTAGAAATCATAAATTTTCCTGCTGGGTCAACCATCGGACTGCTGGTGCTCGTCTGAATGGCCTCATTCTGACTGCTGTCATGTTTACTTGACAGAGTTGAACCCTGCTGTTCTGTATTGGCTTGCATTGAGGGATGCTGAAAGAAGCAGCTGAGCAAACTTTGCTCTTGAATTTATTACTGACTAGAGTCTGAGATGCTTTCTGCTGAATCAAAAAGTGTTTTGATTGTTTATTTGCTTTTTTTTTTTATGAAGACCCAAGAGAGGCATTTTTCTCAGCTCAGCAAGATGGAAACTTTAAACAACTGGGTTGTCTTTTCAAGCAGACCATTGATCACATTTCCCTACTTACTCTAGTCTCCAGAAAATACACACCTTGGTCTGTGCCCATCTCCAGTGCCTCTCTATAAGATAATTTGGCACATGTTCCTGAGAGGCAAGTATATTGACTCCTGAAATGGTATCTTACCCATTTTATCTCTTCACTCTAACATTTTTGATAATTTCCCAAGTAACTTTAAAAAACTGACTCAAATCTTTTATGAAAGAAAATAGGGAAGCCGAGAAAGGGGACCGTGGGGATAGAGCAAAAATGAGTATGGCATAGAAAAAACTAAGTCAATAAACTATGCCTGGTCTCTTTTTTATCACCCAAAGCACCTGGCGCTCAGCTTCATAAGTAGCATGTGACTAGTCAACATTTGTTACAATAAAAAAAAAATCAAGTGAGCATCTCAGCCCGAAACCATTGTGTGTCTGCTCGTTCACAGCCTTAAGCTTAAGCAGCAAATGAGAAAAGCTCCAGGGGCCACTGAAAAGCAAAAGTGAATACTTTGATACTCTGATTAATAATAAACAGCTTTCAAAAGGGAATGGCCAGGCCACCATTCAAACGCACTCAAATGTCATCTGCCTTCTTTGTGAAAGTCCCAGATGATAATTCAGTGTCTTCCTGTGTACAGTCACTCACTCATAATTTGTCTCATGTTAGTACATCTTAAAATACAAACACAAAGACAGATTAGAGAAAGATCTAGAATCAGGGAAACATATACTTATGTATATAATTTAGTATTCATTTTTTAAAATTATATTTTAATATGTCCAATAAATATTTTGACTCGTTTTATAATTTCACGCATGTACACAATGTATTTTGATCATATGCACTCCATCTCCCTCCAACTCTCTCTCAATCCTCCCCCCCAAGCTATGTCCCCTCATGTCCCTTTTTCATAGCTCACTTGATCCAACTATCCACTAAGTGTAGGGCTAGGCACAGGAGAAGGATGGACATATTACCAGGGTCCTCCTCCCTGAAGGACACTGACTCTCGTCACCTATTAAAATATTGTAAGTACTGTGTTAGTTTTCTGTTACTGTAACCTAAGATCATCGATTTATAAGAGAAAATCTTCCCATTTTTGGATGTTCTAGTTCATGTCCAGCTGAGCCCATTGCTTTGAGTCTATGACGAGTCTACAGCAGGAATACAAAGCAGGACAAAATTACTCCAGAGCAAAATACAAAACAATGAAGTGAACACAATACCTCTCAAAGCCATATGCCCATGACCTAAAGACCTCAGACTATGGTCCTTCTAAAGGTCCCATCACCACCCAACAACAAAGCTAGGAAATAAGCCTTCAACACACAGACCTTAGGGAATGCTTCTGATCTCAGGTTTGGCCAGTTGGTAAGTCTTTTGCATTGATTTGTTTCTCTTTTTCCATTTATTTGTTTGTTTGTTTGTTTGTTTATTTATTCACTTTATATCCTGGTCACTACCATTCCCCTTTCCTTCTCCTCTGAGAAAGTGGAGGTCCCCTTTGGTATCCCCCCACTCTGGCACAAGTCTCAACAGGGCTAGGTGCATTCTCTCCTCTCCCTCTGAGGCCAGACCGGGCAACCCAGCCAGGGGAACAGATTCCACAGACAGGCAACAGCTTTAGGGACAGCCCTCACTTCAGTTGCTTGGGGACCCACATGAAAACAGAGCTGCATATGAGCTACATGTGTGGGATATTGGGCTAGGTCCATCCTATGTAGGCTATTTGGTTGGTGGTTCAATCTCTGGGAGCCCCTAAGGGTTTAGGTTAGTTGACTCTGTTTGTCTTCCTGTGGAGTTCCTATCCCATTGATTCATATCTTGATAAATTTTGTGTTGAAACTGTTCTCATAGACTAATATATACAATTATCAAACATTGCATTGAGTGGAAGAAGACAGACTCAGAACATGCTTTGGGTTCTTGGAAAAGCATAACTATCAGGATAGAAAACAAGATAGCTGGGGATCGAGGGAGATGAGGAATACAAAATAGTACAGGAAAACTGGTAGGGGAGAACGAAACTTTTTTAAGCCTTGGTTGTGTGGCAGTTCCATTTGCCGAAGTGCAGAACTCTAAACAAGTATAGATCTTACTTTCTGGAAATAATGTGCATGTTACAAAATGTAGGGAAAAGGCAAGATTCACTCAGGGCTTGTTGAAAATATGGAGACTTTCCATCTTTCTTTAGCTAGTAAGTGAACCTACTACTAAGACAGGACAGTGGGAGGAAGATTGGGCACACACTGCTGCAGCCTGCTGTGCCCAAAATAGATGTTGCCAACCAACAATGACACCGTTTTACTATAAGTCAGGCAGATCCTCATGAAGGACCATCAGCAGCATGCTCTTGGCAGCCACTCCTGCATAAGAACTGGCATGAGATAAAACCTATCTTATCTGTAAGAGCTAGTTCAACTCAACCACCACTTTATTAAATTGCCCTAGGCTGAAAGCAGACAGTGTTGACAGTTGCTTCACTTTCCACTGGTCTTGTTTTATTCGCCCCAGTGAAAGATACACGAATTTAAAGTAGGGGAAGTTTAAATACCAGCACAAGCTGTTTTGCAAAATTCTTCCACCAACACTTTCCAGAGAATATGTTTTGAACCACACAACTATACAAAGAAGTAATCTCAGGATGTAACTAAGGTTGACAAGATGACTATTAAAGAACACACAAACACTAGAGTGGAACAACAGAACAATAAACTGGGGACCAGAAGACCTGGTTTGTGATTCTCTAGAATTTGGAATCACTGAGTATGGAGAGAATGATGAACAAGAAAGATTAAAGGCATTCCTCACCAGAGATCTCATTTCCTGTGGACTCTGTTCTGGGTGTAGGATACTGAGCTAAAGAAGGAGACTACCTGGATCTGTGGATCAAAATCCACTGGGAAAAGTAGATGTTAAATAAGCCTCCACACAAATGCATAGACATGAACCATGATGAGAGGAAGCACAGGGTGTTAAAGAAAAGCAAGTATCTGAGATGAGCTCAGGGGAATCCGAGTGAGCCCCTTTGAAAGAAGTGGATCCTTTTTCAGAAGGCCAGAGAAAGTGAAGCATTGGTCAGATGCAGTAGACAAGCCACATGCCCACCCTTGCAATGGGGAGGGCCTAAGTTGAAGCAGGGGCCTTGGCAGGGCCAGGTCACACAGCCCAAATAACCCACCCTCCACTCTGAGATTTTAAATACATTCTAGGAACACTGCAAAGGTATAAAGTCAAGTGAAATCATCACAGCCATGCTGAAGCAGTGGAGAGAAAGGAGGCAGAGAGACTCCAAGCTACTCTCTAAAATTAAACAAAATTCAGAGAGTCACATCATGAGATCTATGCCATTCTAAGCCTCCTCAGCCTGTCCCTTCTCCTGGAACAAAAGCTCCTACAGATCGCCAGGCACGTCTTATGAATTCTTTTATGCCCAGTGTTTGGAGCATGGTAGGTACTCAGGATATATTCAATGAATTGAAAAGAATGCAGACTATCTAAGCATGCAAATGCAGAGAATCCCAAAGTCAGTTCCATACGTGTATTCTGTCCGATCCAAAAATTGCTTCATCTCTAAAGCTGGGAGCCGGCAGATATGAGACATGTAAAGTTACAGGTGTGTCTGCCTAAAGAGGCAATAACCCTTACAGATGACATGAACGTATGCTGATTGGACATGACGCTAAGAATCCTCTGTCATGTATACAACAGTGGGAAGCTCAATAAAAGACAACATAGAGATAAAATTACAGGCTACTGGGGAAATTTTCTGGAATTCTTTCAAAAGCCAAGACAAACACAGTGACTACAGGAGAACAGCTAACTAGTAACAACATTTCCCCTCAGTGGATCAGGAAGAGGAACGTCAGCCCAAAGGAGGGACTAAATTGAACAACATTTTTGAAACTGGAAACTGTATGTGTGGCAGGTGGCACAGTCTTACAAAGAATCTGAAGAGCTCTCAACCTGAGGAGCCCTGACGCAGACGACAGCAGCAGAGAGGGATTACAACAAGGTAACTGCTACAGAATGAATTATTCCTCACCTCAGAAAACACACAGTCTGAGGTTGTAACCCTGCATATTTCAGAAGGAGACCTTGTTTGGAGACAGGGTCTTCACAAAAGTACCAAAGTTAAAATGGGATCATTGGAATGGACTTGAATCTGATAGGAATCATGTCCTTTCAAAAGGGGAAGTTAGACACAAAGATCTACATGGAAGGAAGGTGCCATATGAACGCACACAGAAGCCCAAGACAAGGACTCGGAGCAGAGTCTCTCTCACAGCCCTCAGGAGGAAACCAGTCTACAGACTTGAACCTCATCACAGACTTTGTGCTTCTGGAACTTCAGCAGAACCACTCAGTTTGTTGTACGCTGTTTGGACAGGCCAGCAAGCCAACCTAAGTGACCTGAACAGCAACAACAACAAACTCTCATTTGCCAGAAGATTACAAAATTAAAGGAAAGGAATAATTGAATTTGGATGAAGAAGGAAAAGCAGGTGTCCTTGAGCTCATATTTATATAAATTAATTTATTTTGGTAAAAATCTTTTCATCAAAAACTTCCCAAGGTTGAACCCATGGACATCGGCCAATAATAAATAATTGTTTACTTAATACACTGACCATAGCACTACTCATTCCAAATAAAACATCTTATTTTAGCCATACAAAATAAGTTCAAATACTTTACTGATATGAATTTGAGTGTCAGAGATTGTAGAGATTTATCAGTGGTCAAGAGCAATTGTTAAACACTCATGAGGATCAGAATTCAGATGCCAGCACATGCATAGAAATCCGGGTATCAATGCACACCTGTGAGCCCAGCTCTGAGTGAAACCAGACAATCCTGGGACTTGCTGGCTTCCAGGTGAGCTGGGAAAAAAAAACAGAAAAAAAGTAAACATAAGCCCCAGAGAAAGACACTGAATCAAAGGAGTACATACAGATACAAGAGGCCATTGGACACCCTCTTCTCTCCTCTTTGCATGCATATATAGGTGCAATCCACTCACTCAGAGAGACACATGCACAAACTAGATAGATAGATAGATAGATAGATAGATAGATAGATAGATAGATAGGTAAGGGTTGGAGAGATGGCTAAAAGGTTAAGCGCACTGGCTACTCTCCCAGAAGACCTGGTGTCAATTCCCAGCACCTACATGGCAGCTCACAACTCTCTGTAACAATTCCAGGGTATTGACATCGCACAGAAAAACATGCAGACAAAATTCCAATGCACATAAAATAAAAATATATTATAAATAAATACATACATACATCTTTGTTAAAATATAAGATGAGTCTCAGAGATGCTTGGCTACTTGCCTAAGGTCAGAGGTCGCTGATAAGAAGTGGAGCCAGAATAAAAATTCCATCATCTCCCCTCCCACACCACCTCCAGTTTCTGAAAAGCTGAGTGCAGAGCACATAGAAAATCTCTCTTAAGCATCAAAGGTTCATGAAAATTGAGAAGAATGGAAATTCAAATCTCTTCCTTGAGCTCAGGAGCAGTGTATTATAAGAGCTAAAGGTGGTGTTGTCTTCTGTTTCTTCTGTATCTGCCCCTCTTCCTTCCCTTTTTCCTCTTCCTCCACCTCTTTCTCCTCTTCTCTATCTTCCCCATGTCTTTTGCCTGCCAATCACAGAGCCAGAAATAACCTCCCTGTAACTACATTACTGTGCTCTGCATAGTCAGCTGAATAACATGAAAAAAAAATTCCCGTTTATATGTGAAGATTTGCAAGAACACTGAAAATGTTGACCACTGGTATAGAATACAAAGTGAAAGTAACTGAGCTGGAGCAAGCTGCCACATCAGATAGTTGGCAAGTCAGGTACCAAGGATCAGGTTTGAATTTTAACCAACACAACTTCATCATGGGTCTAACTATCCAGTTATATTTTAAAGTATAAATGAGGTGATTTTTGTTTCAGCTCTAACATCAAAAATTCTTAGAAATGCTCACACCTCCTCCTTGCAAAAATAAAAGATGAATAATTCAAGGACATTTCCTAGAGGCTGCACTGAGAACTGCCATCTTAGAATAGTAAGTGACAAGGGCGTCCAGAAAGTCAGACCTGAGACCTGCTTACCTGGAGCGGAGGTTGAAGGAACCTAAACTTGTAAGGACACTAAAACAGTCACTCGCATAAATTGCCAGAGGGGATGGAGTAGCTTGAGAGCAAGAAATTGCTGAGGACTAGCCAGGGTTCAGACAACGGCACTGAAAGTGTGGAAAAAAATGCAAGAGTCAGAGGAAGAGTGTGTGTGTGTGTGTGTGTGTGTGTGTGTGTGTGTGTGTGTGTGTAAAATGATAACTTCTGGGCATGGCATGGCTGTTGTACTCCTGAGCACAAAGCAACTGTAATTGCCTGCACAAGATCTCCACAAAATTGATCCTATCAATACCCGATGTAGGAGGTCCCCAAAATATCCTAAGGATATATATGTAGCTAATCTTTGGTGAGGGAGGAAGATTTTCCTCAGTGGTACAGCTACCTGGTAAGTGCCTATGCCTCTGTAAATAACCTCTCACCCGAGATCCTTTCAACAGACCTAATGAAACTCATTGCATCTCAAGAGAGGTTGAATGTGATTGAAATACATTATGCACACGTCTGAAAATGTCATAACAAACTCGTTATCATATAGAATTAATATATGTTAATATAAATGTTTAAAAGAAACTCCTGGGAGTTTCTATAGGAAGAAGCACAATTGCCAAGTTTTATCCCTAAGAATTTCACCAGGTTCTCACAGTGCGAATGGTTCCTCTGGCTGTGCCATTATAGTAAGAAGAGTAGCTGTGAGAAACACTCAGAGCAATCTTATAGCATAAGCCACAGGACAAAGCCCAGCCCAGAGCCTCAATCCCACCTCTCCCCAGGAAATATCTCCAATTGCATCCTCCTATGCTCATCCTCTGTTACCCAGAAGAAAAATTAAAAAAAAAAAAAAAAAAAAAAAAAAAAAGCCTGAGAACACCCATGGAGGCCACAGTCCAGGGACACAGGCCTTAGAAACTAGAGGTTTTACAGAGATCATCTGAAACTCCCATTCTACAAGCTGTACTGTGTCATCGAAACTCAGTGAAATGATGTATTATTATAGCTGACAGTGCTAAAAGGTCTGAACTCTTGTTTTAGGAGGAGTCCTTAGAGAAACAGAGAGCAACCCACGTGACCCAAACAGGGCACTAGAGGAATTAAAACACAAAATGTGGTTCATTCTCAGCTCCACTGTCTGAAACTTAATGTCCCATCCCTCTGCTTGTAGAGCTCTGGCCAGAGCAAATTTCCTTCCTTCCCAAAAAATCCTCAGGTAAGCCTTCTTGTCATTGATGTGTCACTATGTAATGTACAACCAGCACTCACACTATTCATTTCCTTGTGTTGCTCTTTGCTCTTATTTTGTGGCTACACATATCCTACTACACATATAACTTACTACATATATACATTACTATATATATAACTTGCTACACACACACCTTACTACACATATACCCTACTACAATATACCTTATTACACATATACCTTATTACACATATAGCTTACTACACATAAACCTTACTACACATACACCTTACTGCACATATACCTTACTACACATATACCTTACTACACATATACTTTACTACACAAATAACTTACTACACATAAACCTTACTACACACATAATTTTCTACACATATACACTACTACACATATACCTTACTACACATATACCTTAATACCCATATACCCTAGTACATATATAACTTACTCCACATATACCTTACTACACATACACCTTACTCATTTATTTTCATAGTCTTTCCTAATGGTCTCCCTCTAGTTTTTGTTGGTAGTAATGCTGCAATTGTAAAGGCGTGTGTGTGTGTGTGTGTGTGTGTGTGTGTGTGTGTATTTGTCAGAGAGGTTGGGGTGAGCATGTGCCTGATGAGGCCAGAAAGGAGTACCTGATCCCCTGGAGCTAGAGTTAAAAGTGGTTTCAAGCCACCCAGTATGGATGCTGTGATCCCAACTCTGGTCCTCTGGAAGAACAACAAACACTTTTAACTGCTGGGCCATGTCTCCAGCCCTCCACTTTCTGAAAATTTTAAGGATGTGAAAAGATGTCTGTGACTACAGAAACTATGTGTCACTATGAAGGAGTGAGTTGCCCCACAGTCATTATTTTTTCACAAATTACATCTACCCCCAAGTCCCCCATCTAGCTCTCAAGCTGCTGCGTGCCATCATTCCCACAGTGTGGTTCGATGAGTAATTGGTTCATCTCCCTCCTCAATTTTCCCCTGGCATTATTAGTAAGGAATGTTCTGGCTTCAAAAGATAGAGTCCCACTGTGATGATTAATCTTGGTTGTCAACTCAATTGGATTGATTGATTGATCGAAGGTTAGTAAGGCCCAGCTCTGTGTGCGATGGCATTTCCAGAGACACAGACTTTGGAATAGATTAACTCTCTGATGGATTCATAGTAGGGCATAATATGATGGAATTATTGGGAAATGGTTAAAAGTAGGAGAGGCGTACTTGGATAAGCTCACTGGACATGTTCTCAGCTGCTATAACTTACCACAGTTGCTTCCTGTTGTGAATTTCTACTTCCTGTGTACCACGACTAGTGAAAAATAATGTCCACCACACATTCCAACCACTAAATAGCTACAGAAAATGAATTCCTAGTGAATCTAACTCTCTAGGAGGTCTCACAGGAAATAAAGGAAGCTAACAAACAGAGTTGGTAAAAATAATAATAATAATAAAAAGTTAAAACTAGAAAACATATTCATTCCAGCACAGGACATAAAATATAACAAAGAAACACAAAGATAAAAGTCTATGACCCACTATGGTTCACTACCAACTCCCCAGCTCCCCTTCACCCAAGATAGGTGAAGTATCTTCTTTTAAAAACAATGCAGATTCTTGTTTTTAAAAAGAATCGATGGCCATATAACAGACTCAAATAAAACTATGCAAGCCAAGGATATCTACTCAAGACCTCAACAAGCCAGTCTCCGAAGTGAACAAAACAGTTGGTACACTGAAGAAAAAGTCTAAAATATGGAAGAAAGATTCATCAAGGAAATTGAAACACTGAAAAATAACCAAACAGAAATTCTAGAAATCACAAAAACAAAACTGATCAAATTAAGCACACACACACACACACACACACACACACACACACACACATCAGGAAGCATCACCAACAGCCTATGAAGAAAGAATGAGGTTCATGCAGAACAAAATCGAGAAAACGACACACTCAGATAGATATAAAGGAAAACAATACTGAAGATGACCAATACTTCCAAGAAGTCTGGGATACAACCAGAAGACCAAACTTGAGAATCCACAGAGTAGAAGAAAATTGAGATAAAGTCAAAAGGAAAAACAATAAACTCTTTAGTAAGATTATAGTAGAGAGCTTCCCAAACCTAAAGCAAGAAATCAACATCAAAACACAAGAGACTTTAGAGCTCTCTGTAGACGTGAATAGAGAAGATTCTGTCTCCAACACATCACTGTCATGTTCCCTCCATGAACCAATCACTGTGGGTTAGAAAAATAAAACTACGCTCTGATCAGCTGATCACATTTACTTTGCCCACCCCTTGAGCCAAGAGTAACACTCTTCCATACCTATGTGGAGACAATATGTGACAGGGAATGTTCTTTGAGAGGAGACTAACTTGAGGTTATCAAAATAAGGAGAAACATACTATGCCAACTACCGCCAGTGAAGACCAGTACAACTGGTCCTCTCGAGAGCAGAAACCTCTTTTTTATTGTCCTATATCTCCATCTCTTGACCTGCAGTGCATCCACATGTGGCTTAACAGCCTAGCCACTTTCTGAAAAAAGGTGTCAGTAACTAACATTACTATCGTTTTATGAACACAACCCTAAATGGACAATGGCTCAACATGGCTTCTTCTTTAGTTGAGAGACACTAACACACAACACGGAATAGTATTTTCTAGTAAGTTACAATTAGAAATAGTATATTCTAAAAATAATAATAATAATATAAAGTGGTAAAAGAAATAGTAAGTAGATACAGATACCAGTAACATAACTTATCATCATTACCAACCATATGAAATGTGCCTTTCTATGACTGACAATGTAGTAAGAGTGTTTCTACCAGCAACAGCACAAACACATAGGGCTATGGTATTGCAATGGCTACAATATCACTGGGAGATGGGAATTTTTAGCTTCATTATAATTGCATGAGACTGCTGTATATGGAGCCTGTTGTTGGATAACAGGTTGATATTTAGCATGACTATCACAGCAAGAATGTAGAAGGAATTTCAGTTTAATATGTTACTCATTTAAACAAATTACAACAGTTAGAGTTATCATTAAAATCACTCACTGACACCTTGTACCCCAATCAATGCATGATGTCTTCAGATGACGTATATGGTATTGGTCAATAACACATAATGCCCACAGTCCCCTGGATGTTAATGAAGCCACAGTATGGCATATGGACCTCTGGGACATATCTGAAGCTTCTACTTCTTTATTTTCTTTTTAAATAATACAGCTTTCAGCTCCAAACATAGCCATTGGCAAAGCATTGCTATCTTTTTAATTAGATATCCCAGGAGATCAGACCTGGGATGCTGCAGGAAGACAAAGCTAACAGGAAGGAAATGGAAATGTCACCCTCATTAACACAGCCACTCACAGGAAGAAGGGCCAGCTCAGGATCCTGGTGAGTGTCAGACACCAGGCTACTGGATGGAACCTGAAAGTAGTGTCAGCAAGAACTGACAAGGGAGCCTAGCAGAGAGGCTCTGATACTTGCTGAACTAAGAAATAAGACAGAGGGATTAAGGGCATCAGGGGGCAGACTCCAGCTCTGCCTCGCTCTATGGTCCCCTGGGGGATTCTAAGGACTTTTTTGCAAGGTGATTGTGAAATGTGCATATTGTGGTTATTGCTTATTTATTTTCCATTTATATTAATGTGCCCTTATTATATGCAACTCCTAACCATGATAGACAGGAGTCTTCCAACCAAGCAAGAGGGCAGATGAAGGTGCTTTCTAAAATGTGCTTCTCTTCTATCAGCTCTCTTTACTCCATCCTTTCTACTTCTTTTCTGTCTCTGCCTGTCTATGCCTCTACCTCTGTCTCTACACATGCATATACACACAGAGACAGACAGACAGACAGACAGACAGACAGACACACACACACACACACACACACACACAGCAAAAGAGTCTAAATAAATACCCTTCATGGATCCTCTTATTGCTCCATCACAAAAAAAAAAAAATTATGGACTGGACTGGCCAGAATGCTGACAAGATGTTCACACCGAGGAAGCCCTGACTCACAGCAGGAAGTACAGCAGACTTTGCAGAAGTTCTGAATTTAAGTCACATGCTGGGAACTCAGGCACAGCGGTCCAGCTAGCCCTTCATTTCATTACCCTTAAAAAATAAAAACAAAACAGTAACATGTCTATTAGTGATAAAGCCTCTGTCTTGGCATTAATTTTAAAAAATAAGAAATAATAACCCTTTGACAGCATGCACAAAAACAAAACAAAACAAAACAAAAACAAAAACAAAAACCTGTGCAAACCCAAGTCAGACCAAATCCCAGCATGGAGAGGGGAGCTGGGAATGCAATCCCACCCCTACCTGAGGGCTATCAGCAGTCATTAATGTTGGGATAGTGAGAGACACTATACTAGAGTGCAGCCCCTGGTAAGTTGACCATTCCCTAGTGGAGGACCATGCATCGCAGAATCTTTAGACAGCACAAATTGGTATTAAAGGGAAATAAAAGACACAAACTTGAGTAGATAGAGGAGGCGGATCTCGGTGAAGTTGGGTAAATGTGATCAAAACAGATTGCACAAAATTCTCAAAGAATGAATAAAATTTTTAAAACTTAAAACAAAACAAAAAAAAATAGAAGGAAAAAAGAAGCAAAAGCTCCTGTCCACCCGGGCAGATTGCTGCTATCCTGGAGTCTTCAGGGTGCAACTCTGACTAGATAAAAGGCAGGAGACACTGCACACATAGGAGACTGGAAAATCTGGGAGGCCAGGCTTAGAAATGGCAGGACCCAAAGCTGATCTGGAAAAGCATGCTGAGACTCGCAGCAGTTACATGGCTGGAGCGGAGTTCTGGCATGTCAGGGGTGTAGCTGCCTCAGCTCTGTTTTGCCCTCTTCTTCCCAACCAATACGTGTCTAGTGTTTCCCATAGCGGGACCTACCACCGGAATGCACTATGACCGTAGCCATAACAGAGGCCTTGTCTCTGACAAGGAAAGATAACGCTTGTCTCAAACTGGGCCATAGATGACTAGACCATCATAAAGTTTTCACAATACTACGTCTAAGAAGGAAAACAAACAAGCATGCCTCAAAGGAAACTATAAGGGCATTCAGGATGAAAGCAAATGCTAGGAATAAAAAAAAAAAATCATGAAAAAGTGGAGACAGATGTCATTATAGCTTCCACCACAAGCCTAAAATCCCAACAGGCCAGAACCACATATGTATCCACAGACAATGCCAAGGCCACCAGAGACCACATGTACACCCATAGACAACGCCAAGGCAATGCCGAATTGACTCTGCCCTAAAGCAATTGTTCTCACTCCAGCTGGTTCTCCACTTTCCTCACCATGACCACCAAGAACTTGAATAGAATCTCATTATGTAATGAGCTTAACCAAGTAGACATCGCACACAATACTGTGGTTTGAAAACTTCTACCAAATTGCAGTAAGAAAGTGATCACTGTTGACTAAGGACAACCTTTGGAGAATTGTCAAGTGGGGTACTGGGTATAAGGTCAAGAGGTAAGTCTGATTCCTCAATGGAAGCATCTGCTGTTTCACACCCAAGCTGGAGAGTTGACTTGGCATCCCCTGACAGCTGAGCTCTATATCCCCAGCCCCACCAACACATCTACACCTTCCTCCAAAGCTGACAGCCTCTGTGTCTGAACGCAGTCACATCCTTGGGACTGAGCCAAGGGCTGTATCCCTGTTTGATGAGAGAGAACAGGCTCTTCCCACCTCCCCTTCTAGGCATACTCTCCCCACCCCACCCTCGGCTCTGATGTTGCCCATAGCCCCTGCAGGTTAAGCAGAGAGGAGATTAGAAATTATCTAAATCACAGCAATTCCCTGGCAGCTTTTGTATGATTGCAGGCTCTGGTGAACTAAACCGTCCAGCTGGGTAATTGAAGGAAACATATTTATTGAAATTCACATGCTTACAGTTATACTTAGCCCCCGGATATCAGCAAAGCTGACCCGAAAGGGAATAAAAAGCCCCTTGCAGCATTCGGAGTAATCACTCTGTACAGACCCTCAGGGGCTTAACTCTCTGGTGTCAAGAGAGAGCTTTGATTTTCCACTATCCTGGTGCCTCCCAGCTGCTGCCAGCTGCCAGCTGGGCTGCCAGGACTCAAGCAAGATATGAAAGTGGGACCCACCAGTGTGACATTTCCCCCTCATAAAAGGCTTTGCCCCGAAAGGTGTCAGAAACATAGCCTTGTTGTTCAGCCTTCATTTCATGTTCAGAAAGAGCATGGCTTTGATCAGCTGGGGAGTCTGCGCTGAGTGACAGCTACAAAAAGTCACAGATGACTTTCTAGATGGAGCAGCTAAGACAGAAGTGCTCGCCGACCTGGGCAAGGTCACCCTGTCCCTGTATATCTCCACCAAAACAGCTAGAAATGCTACTGGGCTAAGATAAAGGGTGTGTGGTGTGTGTGTGTGTGTGTGTGTGTGTGTGTGTGTGTGTGTGTGTGTGTTAGAAAGAGTGTGTGGGAGAGAGGATGAGAGAAAATGAGTGAAAGAGAGAGGGTGAGAGAGAGTGTGTGTGTGAGAGAGAGAGGAGAGAGAGTTTCTTTTAGTAGCACACTAATGTTGTTGCCCAGTTATGGAATCCTAGGTCTTTAGTCTTCAAAACATCCCAGGTCATCAGAACCTGTATCCGGCCAGCTGTCAGAATCCTTTCACTAGACTCTGTGATCTTAACCGGGATTCTAGTAGATTTCAGTTGATAAGCCCACCCATAATGAGCATGAGGTTCCTTGGTTTAGAGTTTGGAAAGTCATACACTTGAGTTCATGGGGAAAATATGCCATGTGACATTTGACGAGGGCTCTGGCAGGTGCTCTAGCATTCTTTCTGCAGGTATTTACTGCCTGAGTTCAGCTGTCAGCACTGCTTCTGGTAATGAGATCTCTTTCTACTAAATGGGCCCAGCCCTGTCACCTCTGGGATGACATACGACAGGCAGAAACAGGGTTGAATGAAACTTGTTAAAACGTTATTGGTCCCCTGGCTAGCGATGTGTATGTAGGTAATGAGACCCCATAGCTCAAGTCATAAGAAATAATTTTTTGACAAAGGTTTCTGTTGGATTTGCACCCCCAAATCCGAAGATCTTTTCCTTGGAAATTGCCTTATAAAATATCACTTACTGTGGTATTTCTTTTTTAATCTTTTTTCTATCATTTGAGAGTCTCATACACACATTCAATGTTTCTATCGAATTCACCTCCATTCCCTCCTTTCCGATCCCCCTACTAATCTCACCACTTCCCCTTCAAACTTCATGCGCTTTCTTTTTCCCCACTGAGTCCGTGTAGTGGTGCCTGTATGTGCACCATGCAGGACCATGTTGTAGAAGCATAGGGAGATAGGCAGACTCTGCATGCTTGAAGAAAACTGACTCCTTCCCCAGTTACCACCAACAGAAGGACTACTAGTGGCTAGGATAATTGGTGGGGTTTTTTTGGTTTTTTAGTTGGTTGGTTAGTTTTATCTTTTTTTTTTTTTATGTTCAACATTCTTAGCCATCAGAGAAATGCAAAGTAAAACTACTTTTAGACTTTATATTACCCCAGTCAAAACAGCTAAAATACAAGAAGAAAAAACAAACAACAAACAAAAATGCTGGTGTGAAGGTCTGCAAAGAGAGCACTTTATTTATTGCTGGTGACAGTGCAGACTGGTACAGCTACCTTAGAAATCATTGTGGGAGTTTCACAAGAAACTAAAAATAGATCTATCATGCATAGTATTCCTCTTAAATTCATTGAGATATATGAAAGTTCCCAAATATAAGATTTAGACACGTCTTAATGGACCCAGGATTTTTATTTGTTAGCCTTGTTTTTGTGAGGGTTGCTATGGTGGCATTTGTTGTTGTCGTAACTGACACTGGCCTCAAACTGCATAGCCAAAGACTGACTGTGCACTCTGGATCCTCCTGCCTCCCTCTCAGAAGTGATGGGGTAACTGGCACGCACTGTCACGTTGGCTTGGACCAGGGATCTTGGTCTTGAGACTATCTCCTGGTTCCATAACAAGAAAATTGGCAAATGACACCAATACTGTGGACTGGGGATGAGAGTACAAACTGTGTTGTCAAGAGGAATTCACACTAGAGCTCAGAGCTCTTGCATGTGAGGAGCTGAAAAGAGAAGCAACAGCAGACGCGGAGGCCGGGCTCTCAAGCCTGCATCCTTTTTCGTAGGCCAGCTGCGTGGCTCAGTGGACTCCTGCCCAGGAGTCTCCAGCATGAGGAGCACTCAGACTTCGCTGTTTGAAAATCCACCTGTGTTGTTTAAGTCCTCTGCGCTGCGAGTGAAGCTTGCGGTTTCATTTCCCAACTCAGAGGGATTTGTTAGGTACAATGGACTACATGAATCATATTTAAGGGAGTTAGGAGGACAGACTGAGTTCAAGGATTTCAGCACATGAGCTGTTGAAGTAAAGATGGATATAACCAATTTACAGTCGCTTTCCAAAGCAGTCTCCCAGGGCCTCTCAGCTGGAACACCTTGTCAGCAACTAGTGGTGATGCAGGCATCGAAAATCACGTGTGATAAGGGAACAGGTTTTTGAAAAAGTAGATTCACTGACCTCCCTCCAAAGGGAGAGTTTGTTCTGCTTTACACCGGTAAAATCTACAATGTAAAGTTAGATTTATAAATTACAAGCTGCAAAGAAATTTCCTGAACTTGCAAGATGGCTCATGGGGAAAAATGTTTGTTGGACAGGCATTGGGATCCAAGTTCTGATCCCCAGAGCTGACAAAATAGGATGTAAGTGGAGCGAGTCAGCCCGTTCTGACTCGCGGGCCTCAATGTCCTGCGCATGCGTAGCAGGCACTTCTGCATTCACTTACCCTGGAACCTACCTGGAACCCGGAGACAAAGACAAGATGGTGTTACTGAGGCAGCCAATCGGCTGTCACCAGCTTCGAGGGACAAGCAGTTTAGAGTGGGCAGAGGGTATAAAGGCACTTTCCACTCTAACAACAAATAGGTCTGTTTCTGCTTCTCATCTGGCTTCTGGAATCTGGGCCGTTGATTCTGCACTGTTTTACCCCAACCCTCAAGGACCATCTTGGGGGGTTGAGGGCTAGGGCAATACATGGTGACATACTCCTATAATTGCAAGCCTGAGTAAAGGATGAGGACAAGTGGATCTCAGGGTCACAAACAGCCAGGCAGTTCTAGACAAGTCCTTGAGAGACAGTGTCTCAAAAAAGCCAGGCATAGAGGCACACATCTTTGATCTGCACACTCAAAAGGCAGAGGCCAACAGGCCTCTGGGTTTGAGATCACCTTGGTCTACAAAACAAGTTCCAGGACAGCCAGGGTTACACAGAAAAATGTCTCAAATAATTTATATATTTATTTGGTTTGTTTTTGAAAATATGTGTATATACATACGATCAAAGAAACAATCAAAGAAACATAACCAACCTATGGCCTCTATATGCACCTGTGCATGTGTACACATGTGCTAACATCCATTCTAACAATCACATACACCATACACAAAACAACATACACAAAAATTTACTACTGTATGTCTATACAGACAAAATTCTTTACTGAATCTAAATTTGTCCTTATCCAAAATCATATTCTTTAAGACAATCTTAGAAGAATTCAGTGACAAAAAAGATAACCTTTATTTTGGGGATATATATATATATGTATATATATATGTGTGTGTGTGTGTGTGTGTGTGTGTGTGTGTGTAATACATTCTTTCATAGGATCACCCTCCATGTAAGGACAAAGACTAGATTTTCATGGGCTGTGTTGCCTTGTTTGTATGACCACAAGAGCTTATGCAGTTGAATGGCAAGAACTTCTACTAAGTGAAATTGTTAAGCTGTTTGAAGTGTTTGAAGCTTGTGCTAAGCATCTCCTGTGCACCGACTCTATGAACACCAGCCTTTAGAAATGGCTGACAATGGAATTTAGCTGATATTTGCTATTACCACAAACTCTTACATGCTCAAGTCCCTCGGCGTCTGCTCAAAGGGCCCCCCTCCGTCTTCCTGGACTTGTTTAGGCTGTGGTGGGTCTGGGGTCTCCATGGTCTCCTGGACGATTATTGAACAGCTTCCTTCAGAGCTCGCTCCCTCCTCCCCCCTCCATGAGTTCATCTGAGTACTGCTGATTCTAGGCTTCTGAGTGTGCCGTCTGACCATGGTGTTCATGTTACATCAGGAAAGCTGTGCTTCTGCTCCAAATCTGGTGTTGGAAAGACAGCTTTCCAGTGTGACCCCCCTTCTGTGACTAATCGTCTTACCACGCATTCACTGTTACCTAAGTTAGCACCAGTCATTTGCTGTTACTTATAGTTAAGTTCACATAGGTTCTAGTGTACACCTTATGACTTTACATGGAGCCTTAAAAACTCTCTATCAAAGAGACTAACAAGGCTTTGAAAACAAAGATTTGGAAAATCTGCACATTTTCCAACTGCTTCCAATCACTTTATTTGGGAATTTAACCCTCATCCTTTAGTTTGATGAACTGGCTACAGTAACTAGATTTGCCTGTTGCTTATCCAATTTTAGCAATTTAGGTTCCAGATCCTGGCAACTCCTTCATGCTCAGTAAACTGACACGATGAGTACTAAAATGTGGCTGTTTTTCAAAGCTCCATGTGCTAAAGGCTTGGTCGCCAACAAGAAGTATTAAGAGATAATGCGCCTTTATTTGTTTGTTGGATTGGTTGGTTGGTTTTGTTGGTGTTTTGGTTTTTTATTAAGTAATCATTTTATTTATTTACATCTCAAATACTGTCCCCCTCTCAGTGCTCCATCACAGAGTTCTTCCCTCATGCCCCATCCCCTTCCCCTCTTAGAGGGTGCACCCCCTGTGTTTCTCTCCCCCCCCCCCACTCTGGGACATCAAGTCTCTCTATAGGTTTAGGTACATCCTCTCCCACTGAGGCCAGACAAGGTAGTCCTTTGCTACATACGTGCCACAGACCTCTGTCCAGCACATGTGTGCTCTTTGGTTGGTGGCTCAGTCTCTGAGAGCTCTGAGGGATCCAAGTTAGTTGACACTGTTGGTCTCCTGGGAGGTTGCCATCCCTTTCTCTTCCATAGGGGTTCCCAATGTCAGTCCAATGCTTGCCTGTGAGTATCTGCATCTGTCTCAGTCAGATGCTAGGTAGAGCATGTCAGAGGACAGTCATGCTAGGCTCTTGTCTACAAGCACAATATAGCATCAGTAATAGTTTCAGGGTTTGGTGTCTGTCCATGGGATAGGACCCAAGTTGGGCCACTCACTGACCATCCATTCCTTCAGTCTCTGCTTCATTTTGTCCTTGCATTTCTTTTAGACTGAAGCAGTTTTGGGTCAAAAGTTTTGTAGGTGGGTTGGTGTTCTCATCCTTCCACTGGAGGTTCTCTCTGGACACTGGAGATGTTCTCTTCGGCCTCCATATACCCACAGTTGGGCATTTTGGCTAAGGTCACCCACTCTGAGTCCTGGGAGCCTCCCCCATCCTAGGTCTCTGAGACTTCCTAGAGACTACCCCCACCCCACCCCATCCCACCCCACCCCCACTCCCATCCCCACCCTTGGTAACTACATATTTCCATTCATTCTCCTGGCCCTCTGGGCCTCTCTCCTGCTCTCCCCATACCTGACCCTGTCCACCTATTTCCCTCTCCCTCCCCTTTCCCACACATATCTCTCCTTTCCTCTGCCTCCCATGACTATTTTTCCCCTTCTAAGTGGTATTTAAGCATCCTCACTTGTGCCTTCCTTCTTGTTTAACTTCTTTGGGTCTATAGGATATATCATGGGTATTCTGTACTTTTTTGATAATATCCACTCATCAGTGAGTACATACTATATACATGCCCTTTGGGGTCTGGGTTACCTCACTCAGGTTGATATTTTGTAATTCCATCCATTTGCCTGAAAAATTCTTGATATCCTTGTTTTTAATTGCTGAATAGTATTCCATTTTCTGTATCCATTCTTCAGTTGAGGGACATCTGGGTTACTTCCAGTTTCTGCCTATTACGAATAAGGTTGCTATGAACATAGTGGAGCACCTATCCTTATGGTATGGTGGAATGGTATTGGCACAGGAGAAAATTTCTTGAACCGAACACCAATAGCTCAAGCTCTAAGATCAATGATTGATAAGTGGGACCTCTTGAAACTGAAAAGCTTCTGTAAGGCAAAGGAAAGTGTCAATAGGACAAAACGTCAGCCTACAGATTGGAAAAAAAAGATTTTCCCTAACCCTATATCCAACAGAGGGCTAATATCCAAAATATATAAAGAACTCAAGAAGTTAGACTCCAACAAACCAAATAACCCAATTAAAAAATGGGATACAGAGCTAAACAGAGAATTCTCAACAGAGAAATCTTGAATGGCTGGGAAGCACTTAAAGAAATGTTCAACAGCCTTAGTCATCAGGGGGTATGCAAATCAAAACGACCCTGAGATTCCAGCTTACACCAACCTGAATATCAAAACAAAACAAACAAACAAACAAAAAAAACAAATCTCTAGCAATAGCATGTGCTGGCCAGGATGTGGAGAAAGAGGAACATTCTTTAATTGCTGGTGGGAACGCAAACTTGTACAATCACTTTGGAAATGAATCTGTCATTTTCTCAGAAAACTGGAAATAGTTCTACATGAGGACTCAGCTATGCACCCAAAAGATAATGGACCTTTAAAATGTGGGGCTTCGTGGGTAGTAACTAGGTCATCGAGTACATTGCCCTTGATCTACAGGACTGAACAGTGATAAGAGCTAACCAGCCTCTGAATCTCTCTGACTTCCTTACGGTGAGTGATTCCATCTGCCATGAGGCTTTTGCCAGAGGCCAAACAAATAGAATGGCTGTATGTGTTTTACTGTCTGCATTGCTATGACAAAATATCTAATGGAAACAAGGGAGGAAGGTTTATTCTGGCTTACTGTTTCCGAGGAATTTCAATCTATCATTACAGAGAACACTCTGCAGGATTGAGGCTCTGTCCATGGTGATGGATGCCTATGGCCAACTCCTCACACAGAAAACAAAGAATGTAGATCAGAACTAGAGCCATCAAGAAACTATATCCCAAATGCCCTGGGACCTCCCAAAACAGCTCCATCAGCCAAGGACATTTGAGATTCAAACCCTGCCTGGGCTTCTAACATCTGTGAGCTAATCAAACCTCTCTTCTTGAGTCGGTGATTTTATTACAGCAATAAAAAGAGAGAAACATGGTCACATCCATAGAGCTGTCCTCCCATCTTCCTTTGCATGATTATAATTTTCTCTACCTTGACCAATCACTTATGCTTTCATTCTGAACAGCTATTCTTACCCCATCTTCTCATACCCTCTGAGTACTTATGGAGGCATCAACAGAAATCCGTATCTCCACTCTTCACCTACATACCCCACAGGTACCAATGCTCTGTGTAGGTATTCACTGTCACTTTGGAGATATCTCAAAGGATTGATAATAAATACTGGGTGCCACATTTAGCCTGGAGAAACACTTTCATATGTATCAATCAATCAGGCAAAAAGACACTCCTTGAAGTATTATTTTCAAAGGCAAAACTAAGGAAAGTAAATGGGAGGTAGCATGTAAATGAATTTTGTTAGATCCTCACTGTAGACTCCTATTCAGCCATGAAGAAGAACTGTCAAAACCTAACTTGTTTTATAGGGGGTCTGGTCAAAGCTCTCAGGTATTATATTAATTACTTTTCCCATCACTTTGACCACATACCTAAAAGAATTGAATTAAGGGAGAAAGGTTTTATTTTTGTCTTATGGTTCAAGACAGCACAGTTCGTCATGACGAGGAAGGCATGGAGACAAAAGTGGCTAGCAACTGTAGCTGCAGGCGTTTGCCCATTCTTGGAAGATTAGAAACCAGGGAGTAGGCTAGAAGTATGGCCAAGCTATAAATCCTCACCCTCAAGTGATCTACTTCTTTCACCTATGCCATGCTATGGCAAGAGTGATGGTATCACAAAACTGTCAGAAGAGGACCAAGCTGAAAAGCTGGCCTTCCAACAGCACCAACACAGCTCTTACAAGCTGATACAAACACCCTGAGCCAATGGTATACAAAGAAGCCTGGAATCACTAGCACTTTCAGATAAATTCAGGGAGAGCTTGCCAAATAAACCTACTTCAATACCTGTCCAGGAGAGAGCTGGTGCACAAATTACAGCCCAGTATACAAAGGATGCACAGCTTCCCAACACACTACTGTGAGCTAAGGACCAAATGCTGAAACTCATGAACCTGAGGGAGACATTTCACATCCAAATTGTAACAACTGTACAGTAAAAGGTCACAGAAATCACATGTCAAAATAACATGTCTGTCTCAAATAACAGAATCGGTTTTATTGGGAAGTAATCAATAATAGCGAATGTTTCATTTGGGGCAAGTGTTTGAATAATAAATATTTCTTTGAAAGAATATGGTTCTCCCGATCAATCCCTTATCTACCAATATTGTCATCCTGTTTGAATAACTCAGACTTGGATCCATAATATTAGTCCCTGACACTGCCCTCCCCCCGCACCCGGCTTTTTGTCTAATCAATGAGTCTTCAAGCACTATCAAATCCTTCTTGAGTTTAGATGTTCAGATCAATGTTCTGGAAATTGCTGTTAATAGGCAAATGTTACCTCAAAGGAGTAGCAGATTAAATGTGCAAGCATGCAAGTCAAAAACATACTTGGGCTTGATTGGTGTGTCTAATCTGACTCTGCAGTGGCATGGAAGGAATCAGCAGGTGGGCCACAGAAGGAGCAGTGCTCTCCAGGAATCTGGTAGGGGTGGGAGGAAGAATCAGGGATGAGGACTAACCACAACTTTTGTTGTATACATCAACAGAGGAGACTGAAGTAGAACCGATTCTATTGAAAACTCTTGGGAAGAGTTTTAAACTAAGAACAAAGCAAATGTCATCACCTAGAAAGCCCTTTGAGACTTTATCCTCTAACAGTGGGCCTGTGTACCAGAGGCTTTCACAGAGATCTCTGGCCCGGCCCGGTGCAAGAGTTCCAGTGAAGGGAAGCGAGCACAGGCAGGAAGGAGAAGTGGCTTCTGCTGCTTCGGCTGCCGCAGTGGGCTTCAACACCACCGTCTCTGCCATGCCTTCCAGGTCACTCAGTTGCTCTGCGCTGCCCTGCACTATGTCCAGGCTGGGCCGATGAGAGGCCCACTAGCCAGTGAGGAGGGCCGCGCAGCTTCAGGCCACGTTTCTGAAGAGTAGACCTCTCCCCAAGTGTTACAGCTCTTAGAACAAAAGGCTCAGATGACAGAGTAGATCTCTTGCACCTTTTAATTCCCTGAATATGATTTATATACAGTTTTGGGGGTGATTCAGGGGTCAACAGCAGATACTTCTCATTGGTTTGGGCTGAGAGCTTGGGGACTCTTTATTTGCATGCAAGAAGGCTTGGTGCTGCTAATACGTGACCAATGTCACACATCTCTCCAGTGGGGGGGGGGGGATATGGGGGGCTGTGACTGAAACAGGAGCCAGGGGCCCAGGAGGGTGGTCGAACACCTTTCATCCCATGCAGGGATCCAGACCTCTTGCTCGACCTGGACCAGGTTGCCTGCACAGACAACCACCCCACATCTAACCACCAGATAATGTTGTGTACTTAAAAGGAAAGAAGACTGCCACAAAGTGGGGCTCCACAAACATGGCTTGAATGGGTGAACTATGCAGATGGGGAAACTGAGTCAGAAGAGATGCAGTCATCCCTCTCCACTCCAGGAACAAAGAATGGCCATGCTGAGTTTCATTTCCCCACCTATGTTGCTCACACACCACCCCAATGCTTAGAAGCTTTCACCCTATCTTCTTACAAACCCAGGGAAGTTTCACTTCCACTCCACTGTCTCAGGATCCATTTGTGGAGCACGAGTATTCTCTGCTCCTCTCAGTAGGTAAAAACCGGAGTCCATCTGCTTCACACCATTTCTAGCAGAGAGGAAAGCTAGGGGATGCTCTACTTTATCATGGAGCTTGTAACGCTTCCAAACTCCATAGGACTTCCCCTGGCTGTTCATAATGTTCTTCAGGAGCCTTGGGGCAACAGGAAATTAGAAAGCATATCCATTCAATAATATAACACCATCTCTCCTACCTTCCCTTTGGCTTAGATCTCCAAGCAGAAAACAGAATAGAAGCTGCTGTTGGACCAGAGGCTCTGGCTGTAGTTCGAAAGTTACATAGATACCCAACAAAATAGTGTGTTTGATTAGTCTCTGTTTTTGAACCCAAGATGTCTCCATTTGGTGATATCCAGGGCTCTTGAGCCAGTCCCACTGAGTCTTCGACACTCTTCTCTTGCAAGAAAAGTGTTCCTTGTTACTACTCCGTGTCCGCGTAATGGAAGTGTCTGAATCTGGCTGAAGGAAAACTAGCTCTCCTCAGGGTGTAAGATGCAACAATGCCATGAATATTTTCACGGGGTGCAAATAGACATGTATTTAATGCTGTCATAAAAAAAAAAAAAAGAGTAGAAGACATTTTGTACTGATGGGTGGACACATAAATCACAGTGTAGTGCGAATGGCTCATTCTTGCCTAGACCTGAAAGTCTGAACTCAGTTACTACTTACTTTGTTCCTAAGGGGGCTACACTGACTCCTGAAAACAAAGCAAGAGATTTGAGCCCCATCTTTTGTGGAAAGGAGACTTTTAGGTGCTACCCTGCCTCATTTTTTAAAAAACTACAAGTGCTCCTTCTTGTGGTGCTCGGGATCAAACCTAGACCCCAGAGTATGCTAAGTAGACACTTGCCAACCAGGCTGAATTCCCAGCTCCCAATGTGAGTTTTAAAACTAAATACAGAATCCATCACTCTTTTCAAGATTAGTTTTAGCCTTATAATACCTTATTCCTCTCTAAACTCCCTTCTTTTTCCCCACCCAACTCCAACTTCCAGAGGCAATGAGTGGTCATGTAGATCCATTGGAGGACAATGACTTTTGTGAATGGCCCAACTCCAGTAGGGGTAATACCATCTTGATCTCTCATGAGCCAATCCTGAACTGCATGTTACCCAAGCCTTCTGTCTATATTCTCAGTGCTGGCTGGCCCTCTCCATCAAACATCCTCTCTTGTCTGGTGGTAATGGAATGACAGAAATATTGAAGGGATATAATTGAATATGAGTTAGAAATACAGCTCAGAGTTAATGGGATATAGTTATATTGTTCATGATTACTTTCATGTATAATAAAAATACTGGTGACTCTCTTGACATAGGACTGGCTTCTGGGAAGTCTTATCCACTGAGCCAGTCACAGCTCTTGACTGGTATAACATGGTGCAGAGCCAGAATTATATCACTATAAATATGCCCTACAACATTCAGCAGAGGAATTGGAAAGACCAGTGGAGTCAAAGCAAGATTTGAGAGGGTCAAAGCAAGATGCTAGTGTGAAAACAGTCTTTCTGTCTCTTAGGCACAGTAGTTTTGTATGTGTGAGGTTTGTCTTGTATAAATTCTCCAAGATAAATGTCATCTCTTCATACAGCGCCAGAGTACAGGAAAGATATTGCCTGGAAGAAGCATGCATTCTTCCTCTCAAAGTTATCCCCACATCTGGACCTTGGGTCTGTGCCTGCTCTCTACTGTGCTTTCTTTCTCTTATTTCTTCTATCTCTTTTATCCAAATTTTCTTTTTTTTCTCTCTCTCTCTCTCTCTCTCCCTTCTTTACTTTACCCATCATCTTTCTTCTTCCACAATATCTGAGCCTTGATCTGTTGACATTTAGGACCAGATCTTCATTTGAGAGGGGACCATCCTATAAGTGGTGGATGGCTGTCAAGATCGCTGGTTTCCATCTACCACGTGCTCATATCACCCATTCTCTGGCATTCACAACCAAAAAATGTTCAGCTATTTCAAAATGTTCTCTAAAGTGAGGAACAAAATTGTCACTTGGTGACAGCCACTGACCTAGACCATCAGGAGGGAAAAGCAGATGATCTAGACATGTCTACTTTCAAATCTCTGACCTGGTAACACATTGCCCAGTTCTTGGTTATCAGTGGTGTTTTAACCTAGGTTCCAATGGCTCTAAAATGCCTGGTTGGGTCCTCCAATGTGCCATGCTCTGAAAATTAAGGGATAAATACAAGGACACAGGGTTTGGTACCTCACTAGAGTTAGACAAAAATAGTTAAACTTCTATGTCAATCCCTTCAAGGTGTGGGGGACTATTATGAAAGAAGGGGTGGAAAGAATGTAGAAGGTGTGGAGTTCTGTGTATAAATTTCCTCCAAGATGAAATATCTCATCCTTCAGGGAAGCTTGATAGTTCTCAAGATGTTAAAGGGAGACTCCTTAAGACTCAGGAAATCAACAACTCAGAAGCTTCAAGAAGTTCCTAAAACTGATCAGATATACTATGCTATGCTCTTCCCAAACTTTATTATAAGCAGCAAATATTGCTGAGAGATGTTCTCAGACAACTAAATTATCTAGAACAAACCCAGGCTAGTCAAGTTGCCTGAAACTCAGACAACCCAGATAAACTACCTGGAAGAGATACTCTATGATCTGTTAAGCTGCCTTTAAGTAATGCAGAGGACTCTAGGGTTTCAACTTTTATGAACTTTCACCCATGCTGAGTTATTTTAATGCTATAGCTGTCTTTGAGTTGTTTCTGCTTCCTAAGTAACCCCTCACACATACTCTTATAGTAAGTCCCAGTACTGTTCATTGATTTACCTAGTTGGGCTTCGGTGATATTCTTACTGTGATATGTCATTAATACCTTCTATGGGCTGACTAGGTACTCGTTCACATCTCCACAGGAATAGTGTCACATAACAACTTACATATGCATCAATACATATGTATGCACTCAGTCATTTGGAAATACATAACTAGCCATATACCACAAACACAAACATATTCTCATAGTCATGCATACCTATGTGTATACACATACAAGCATGTGTATACACACATACATAAGAATATGCATATGCACATGTACATACATACATTGTGATTCAGTTCCCTCTGAGCTGAAACAACTCATTCTGGGGGGTTGGGGGGAGGCACATTAAGACTCTGAAAGTTCTAAAAGAAGGTTCTCTAATACTTAAAATATAAACAATGCACAAGTCTCAGAAAATCACTGAAACTGACAAGATGCACAAGTTTCCTCCACCCAAAGCCTATAGAAGCAGAAAGAACTTTTGAGGAAGGAGACTTTCTAATATGTCAATCTGTCAGCGGAGAGCCCCAGAGTTGCAACTTTTATGAGTTGTCACCAATGCTGAGGGCAGGGGCCTTGATCAATAGAGATGCTAGCAGCCAATGAGCTGGCAAAATAGTCAGAATTTATGTGTCCTCACAGGCAAGCTGGCAAATGCAAAGAGAAGAGAAAGGGAGTTTACCATGCTTGGTAGGGAAAAGAGCCAAGCAGCCATGTGAGATCTCCAATGGAGCAACCACAGGCCACTTCAACAGGCAGGAAGGTGGGGACATAGACTGGGACTGAAGGTGGCAGAGCAACTGAAGGTGAGTGCAGAGTTAGGGAGCTGAGCTGGTAATTCTAGGAAGGGCATGCTAGCTGAGATAGAGTGGGAGTGCCCAGCAGTTATGCCAATAAAGCAAGTTGAAATTGAATAACTGTGTGTGTCTGGGGTTTTCATCCACAGATCCAATATTCCCTGGGTGGGGACTGGTAGCGTGGTCGGCACTTGGAGCTTAGGCAGAGTAGCAGAAGCTACATGCAAGACAGGGGAACTTTTGGTGATGCAGCTGGCTTTGAGTTATCCCTGCTTCTATGAGTAAGTTCAATAAACTCATTGGTTCACCAAGGTGGACTTTGTCTTTTCATTCCCTGTCTAAATGCTTGCATCATGTCTCTGCAGAAAAAATCTCATACACATTCAAATATGCATACATGTGTATAAATATTTAAGCACACAAACTCATGCTTCAAATAAAGAAGCAAGAGGCAGCGGCGGCGGCGGCGGCGGCGGCGGCGGGTTCGGAGGCAGCAGTTGGGCTCGCGGCGAGCGGACCAGGTCAAGTCAGTGCGTTCGCGCGAGTTGAAATCGAAGCCTCTTAAAATGGCAGATAATTTGGACTTCGAGACAGGAGATGCAGGGGCCTCAGCCACCTTCCCAATGCAGTGCTCAGCATTACGTAAGAATGGTTTTGTGGTGCTCAAAGGCCGGCCATGTAAGATCGTCGAGATATCTACTTCGAAGACTGGCAAGCACGGCCATACCAAGGTCCATCTGGTTGGTATTGACATTTTTACTGGGAAGAAATATGAAGATATCTGCCCATCAACTCATAATATGGATGTCCCCAACATCAAAAGGAATGACTTCCAGCTGATTGGCATCCAGGATGGGTACCTGTCCCTGCTCCAGGACAGTGGGGAGGTATGAGAGGACCTTCGTCTGCCTGAGGGAGACCTTGGCAAGGAGATTGAGCAGAAGTATGACTGTGGAGAAGAAATCCTGATCACAGTGCTGTCTGCCATGACAGAGGAGGCAGCTGTTGCAATCAAGGCCATGACAAAATAACTGGCTTCCAGGGTGGCGGTGGTGGGTGATCCATGAGCCTACAGAGGCCCCTCCCCCAGCCAGGTTCTGCTCTGGCTGGGCCCTTGGCTGGACTCCTATTCAATTTATTTGACGTTTTCTTTTGGTTTTCCTCACCCCTTCAAACTGTCGGGGAGACCCTGCCCTTCACCTAGCTCCCTTGGCCAGGGATGAGGGAGCCATGGCCTTGGTGAAACTACCTGCCTCTTCTCTCGCAGCCCTGATGGGGGAAAGGGAGTTGGGTACTGCTTGTGGTTTAGGTTCCCCTCTCTTTTTTTTTCTTTTTAATTCAATTTGGAATCAGAAAGCTGGATTCTGGCAAATGGTCTTGTGTCCTTTATCCCACTCATCCCCTATCTGGTCGGTCCCCTGTTCTCCATAGTCCTTCACCCCCAAGCACCACTGTACAGACTGAGGACCAGTGCCCTTCCCTGCCTGTCTCTTCCGAAACCCCTTTAGGGGTGGGAAGAGGATGGGGGGAGGGGACACGATCCCTCCTCAGGCATCTGGGAAGGCCTTGCCCCCACGGGCTTAACCCTTTTCTGGGGCTCTCTCTCTGACACATTTGTTAAAAATCAAACCTGAATAAAACTACAAGTTTAATATGAAGCCCCCCCCAAAAAAAAAATAAAGAAGCATATACACTTACACATACACAAAGGGACATCCACACAAAGAAAAGAACAATTATGTTTTCATGTATGTACATGCAAACATAAAAATACCCACATGTACAAATATACTATATGTACCAATACATGTACACAGAACACATAGATGCACACCTACAAATACTCACATACTGATACAGATACACAAATATATATATAATCACACCAACATTCATGTATATACAAATAAGCACATGTGTACAAAAACTGGTACATATACATACTTGTATATACAAGCACATATGTACATAAAGCATACACAAATATGCATGAACACTCTCAGACATGCACACTTACATATGATCACACATAAATGTACACTCAGAAACATATGACTACGCACATGAAAACACATACACACATACAAACATGCACACTTATACAAACATATGTAACCTCACATGCACATATATACATGCATATACATGCACAAATATACACATGGACAAATATACGGGTGTGTATGCACACATATATGTAACACTTGTACATGTACATATATACAGACATTTACTTGCTTACACTGGCACACATTAGTGAAACCCAGCTTCACATATGCCAATTGCCTATTGTACAGTTTTCAAGTGTTTATCTATGAAATGTAGATAATACATATAATAATAGACTGAAACACTAAACTGTGGGAGACAACCACCAGAACACATTCTGGGGATAAGGTTGAGATTCCAGAAACAGGAGAAAGGGACAGAAATTGTCCATACCTTTCCTCTTATTGAGAAAAATATGAACTAGAGCAGGAAGCTTAGTTCCCATTGTTAGGAGCAACAGGGACTATTAGGGGATATGTGTGCTGAAAATACTTTTTGTGTATTACTTTGTAAAGAGTTGGCTTCCTAGCAGTGAGATCAAACATAGCAAATTTCCTTAAATTCTTGGAATGCATTACTGCTGCACACAGCTTTTCTGTGTAGTTCACCCCTAGAAAAGGGTTTAATGACCTCCCTGTTCCATTCTTTGTCTGGATAAAAAGCAAAGGGGAAGGAGCGTGATTGGATGTGATGAATTACAACCTGGGTTGAATGCAGGACAAAGCTCATTTGGTTGTTGAAAGGGCAGAAAATTGGTGGGTGAGAACAGCTGGTGTAGCCAGGAAAACAGTGCATTTTTCCTCTGTGAAGCCTCAAGGACACCGCCCGGGAGTCCAGTGCCTACTTGGACAAGTGTTCACAGGACTGCAGTCTTGTGTGAGCATGAGTAGGGATTCATGTCTGTAGAGTGTAGGTGGGGGTCCAGCCCATTTACAGAGCACAACTCTGTGGTTTGTAGGAGTTCCAAACTAGTTAAGCTGTACTGTATAATGATGAACCTCAAAATCATCTCCTAGTATAGCACACAGACTCTTAGCTCCAAGCATACTGCCATCCACATCTGACCAGAGGAGGGCATGTCCAAGAACAGGGTATCCAGAACCAGGCTACTTCGAATACTGGCTCCAATGGGCTCTCCAGAATGCTGTGAACTGATTCTAGTCTCCTTGGACTTAAGCTCTCAAAGCATGCTGAAATCTCCACCCTGTGCTCTCTGGATATATGGACTGTCCTTATTAGGGGGAGCACTTGCCAGTAGCCAGAGGTTAAGGGGAGCCCAAAAAACAAGCATGGGCATTGTCCTAGCCTTCCTTGAGTTTATCCAACCATAGAGAAGCCATTGGTTTATCTCACAACTGGAAAATTCCATGAGAAAAAAAAAATCACTCTCTCTCTATAACACTATTGACAACCCTTCCAAATTAAGAGGATTTTCCCTTTGCAGAAGGTCTGTTGTTTAACTTGGTAAAGGTTAATGACTCATGGGGTTTGAGTCTGCCTGGTTCCGTAGTTTACAATTCTGACCATCCATTAGAAACTCCTAGGGGAGCTTTTAAAAAATGTCAATGTTCCATCACAGAGATTCTGGTATAGAGGCAGAGGGGGGTACAGAGCTACTGTAGTGTCTAAAATATCCCTGCCTGTCTCTGATGAGCATTGGCTAGAGAGAGTACAAAATTGACCACCTTGGTGGGAGGGAGAAGGAGTCATTGCTTACCACATGTATAAACACAGAGACATGGTGAACCAAATATTTTTTAAGAGGTTGTCATAGTTAGCATTTCTGTTGCTGTGATAAACACTATAACAAAAAACAAAGTTGGGGAGGAAAGGGTTTCTTTGGCTCACAGTTTGACAGCATAGTCCAACACAGAGGGAAGTAAGGGCAGGAACTCAAGGCAAGAACTTGCACACCAGAACCAATGTAGAAACCATGGAGGAGTGCTATTCACTGGCTTTCTCCTCATGGCTTGCTCAACCTTCTTTTCTTTATGGTCCGGTATCACTTGCTCAGGGGCAGCAGCATCATAGGGGGCTGTGCCCTCCCATGTCAATCATTAGTTAAGGTAATGTCCTTTCAGGCTTGGCTGATGACCAACCTAATGGAGCCAATCCCTCAATTAAATTTCCCTCTTCCCAAATGGCTCAAGCTTATGTCAAGTTGACAAATAGATAACAAGTTCAGAGGCTCTGAAGGTCCCCACCTACCCAGCACAATGAGTCCTACTATAAGAACATAGAAGAGGGAATGTCAGAAAGGAGTGGTGATGACTGTGAGTTGAGATGACTCAATGACTAGACTTGTACCCAACCTCCTGAATGCCTCAAAATTCAAGTAGTTCCTCAATATTTGCCAGTAAGTTTCCCATGCATCTTGTAGACTGAATTATCTCCCCTGGCTTTCTTTCTGCTCTCTTGAAGACACTTTCTGTGATTCACATTGAATTTTACACTTTCACCATTCAATGTATTTTTTTATGTATCTTCCCATCACCAAAATGAAAAATCCATGACAGAATTAGAATTGAAAAAACAATTAACCTTATATCCTTTTTCATAACTCACCTCCACTCCTTGTGTTTGGTCCTTGTGGATCCCCTTGTATGTAGCCTTTCTTCTCTTCTCTTCATGTTATACTGTTATCCATATATATGTCATTTACATATATACATATATATCTATATTACTTACTAGGTTCATATGAAGAAAGCATGCTGTTTTTTTTTCTCTCTGAATTGTGTGACCACACATTATATATTCTAAATCCTGGTTAGCTACTATGACACCCATGAACTAAATGCCACTTCTTGTCATTAGTAATCACTACCTGATTGTAATCCCAGACTATGAGCACCCTGAAGACTGAATCTAGACCTTCAATGCACTAATGGTTTGTAGTGAGAATTTTGGTTTCTTTAAAACCCAATCTTTTTACATGAATATGTTTTTGCTTTAATCCCAGGTATGGGATATGGGGCTACTTCAGATTGCCCACAGCAGTTAACTATGATTTGTCTTATGGTCTGATGGGAGCATGATTATGCCAGCTGAAGATAGTTTATGTTTGGAATTCTGGGGAGTCTTGAGAGGGTATAAATGTGAGAGTCTGAAAAGGGGGCAATGGCAGCAGCTACTCTCCCAGCTGCTACCCCACTGCTGCTGGTTCCTGCTGTTGAACTTGCTGCTTTTGCTATTGCTGGATTACAGGATTGATGTTTGCTGGTTGGAGACATCCTGATGGTGGAGATTGGACTTCCCCCTAGGAACTCAGTGCCCCTAATCAGCAGGAAGTAGTCTAAAGACATATATGCCCCCTTTCACAACTCTTACCTTCTTTCTCACCTACCTAGAATTCAGGAGTTGGAAGGAATTGGGGTAAAGAAGGGTAGTTGGTAAAAGAACTCAATAAAGTAGCCCAAATTTGCCTACAATGGTTATATCTCCTTCTCTTTCAAGGTTGTAATCAACTGAAACAAAACTCAGGTTGGAATCCATAACACTCAGTTTGTCAGCAGTGCATCCTGTGAGGAAAAGCAGCCTAGTGCTTGCATTCAAATGATCACCCCCACATTCACTGGAAATGGTCTTCCACTTCAACTTGGAGTCCTGGCACTGCTCACCTGATCACAAACAGTATGGGTGGAGAGATGACAGACATTACATACATGGAAGAAATAAGAGTGTACACAAGAGAAATCCAAAAGAAAGGTGAGCAGGGACCAAAGCAACACAGGCCAAGTTCCCATCTGAGCAGATGGATAGGCCAGGCTCACTTCCTCTGGACACGAAGCAGCAGTGCTGTGGAAACAGAGGGTGAACACTTTCTGCCTGTGGGAAGAAGAAACCAACCTCCTTGTACACCAAGCATTATGTCCACTGTGGTGAGCTTAGAGGAAGACCACTCTGTGGGTGTTCCATGGCATTTACTAAAGCTTTCCATCCAAGTTGGAAAGTTTCCTCCAGGAAATAAGAAGAGGTTGGAGTGCCTAAGGAGGTTTTTTTTAAAAAGTCACACTTCAGAGAGTCAGAAACTTAAAAGATTCTTGAGAACCCCCTGACCAGAAAGACAAGAGAGATTTGGATTGTCAAGCTGCCTGCAAGTCGAGAGCGAGCTCCCAGGTTGCAGGTTTTCAGAAGTCCTTAACCATGCTGGGTTGGGCTTTCTGGGGATATAGATGCTTTTGAGTCATTGCTGTTCCTTTTAAACAGTTCTCACAGTGGCTAAGAGCACTGACCACTCTTCCAGAGATCCGGAGTTCAATTCCCAGCAACCACTTGGTGGCTCACAACCATTTGTGAAGGATCCAGTGCACTCTTCTGGTTTGTCTAAAGACAGCTATAGTGTACTCACATTAAATAAATGAATGAATAAATAAATAAATAAATAAATAAATAAATAAATAAATCACTCATTGGTTTACTAGAATGGACACTGGTACAATCAGTACATTGGTCTGTCTTTGGCCCTCTTTCCGATGTGAGTAGACAAGTGTGATGAGTCATGTCTCACCAGAAAATGCCTGTTACATAATATAGGGAACATGGAGGATGTCTCCAAAGAATTACTGGATACACAGTAGATACAGCCTGTTACAGGGTTCACACATAAAAGTAAAAATAAACAAAAACTAAATGCACACCTTTCTAGAGCATGATGAGAATCTTTCTCCAGATAGAGGGGATGAAATATCCCCTTGTTCATACATTACAAAATTAATGCTTCTGGTTTGTATCGATGGTAAGATGAAAAAGGAATGCCCACCCTATAGTATGCTTCAAGTAAAGAGGCCGGGGAAATATATTATATACCCTATATTCATTTAGCTCAGTCACATCAAATTCAGGGAGCTGAGGCAACTCTTAGAGTCAATGTCCAGTGCAAGAAAAGGGGAGTCAACTCTGAAGCACATACTACTATTCAGTGTGGCCACACATCAGTCATTCTGCCATTTTCCCTCTTCCAAAGCAGGCACAATATTAAATAAAACCTTAATGTAGTCATTTCAGACTTAAAATTATATGGCCATTCTCAAAGAAATATTTCACGTTTCTCTTGAATGACTTCTTTGGCTCACAACTGAAATGGTCACAAAGGGAGAACTGTTTCTCTCTAGATAGGGGGAAAGCTTTAGATGTTTAAGAAGAAAGAAAAAAAAGAACCTGTCTAATTGTCTGCCAGGAAATAATAATAATAATAATAATAATAATAATAATAATAATAATAATAATTCTATTCAAGTTTCCCTTTGTAAATATTGTAAAGAAACTGACCTAGTTTCTACCACCACCACCCTGCCCTGTACCAAAAAGCAATAGACTTTGTTATCTACCTCTCAAGGCTCCACGTGCAGGACCAGCCCCTATAAATACCCCCTCTATCTATGCAGCTCCTTCCCACCTTCATATTTTCTCCCTTTCCTTCCTTGCATCCTTTCTTCTATCCATACAATGTCTTTTGAATCTCTGTGATATACCCACCACCGAGCAGGGCCAGGTGAAGTTCCACAGGCTAGCCTCCAATTATATGGAGGTTTCATTTAGAGAGTGACCTTCTTCTCCACAAGGTCATCAACATAATATAATCTCCCTTTCTCCTCGTCCCTGCTCCTAGACACCCCAAAGCTCACAGGAGCTAGGGTAAGTCTCTCAGAAGCTCAAGTCTCTGTCCTCTGGAAAAAAAAATCACTGTAAATCTGCTTTCTCTTTCTTAGGTAAGGGACTTCCGGCTGTTAGTTATGAAAAGTAACAAGCATTCTGTTCTCTGTGTACAAACACATGTATGTGCAGGGTTGTGTGTACATGTGTGTACCAAGTCATACAGACCAGAGGTCAAATGCAGGTATACTTGTCAGGAACTTGGATTTGTTGGAGGGTCTTTGTGTTCTGTTTTGTGACACAGGGTCTCACTATGCAGCTCTGGCTGTCCTGGAAATGTCTTTGCAGACTATGGGAACTCACAGAGAACTGCCTCTTGAGCACTAGGATTTATGACGTGTGCCAGCATGGTATAGTACTGGTCTGGGGTTCTGGAGAATCCTAGGTAGCCATGCAGAGCTGAGGAGACTGGAAGGTAGCATCTTGGGAATTCTCTGGCTCAAAGATGACAGCAGACTTGGGAAGACATTTGCCCTTGATCAAACTCGGCTGACAGTTGCATCTTGTGGTATGTAACATTTTTTTTGAAGAGTTTTGCTTATTAGTATCTTTAAAAGTCAGTTACTCAAGACAACTCCTTAGGTAGAGCATGTGTGGACCATGGACAGAAGCAGTGGCTTGGAGGAGAATGACCTTCTGCCCCTTGCAGACAGATATGTGTTCTCAAATCACCACAGTCCTAAGATTACCTTCATGTCTAGCAAGAGGACCTAAGAAAGCAAAGCTGTGAATATCTGTGATTTGGATTTAGTAGCTGCTTGGCCAGGATAGAAGAAGGTAGGTCAAAGCCCCTGCCTGCTTGTCAGTGACTAACTAAGCCCTCAGACTGCTCATCCCACTCAATTTACCTCTTTCTCTTCCATTTGGACAGAACTCTTGGTAGAAAGGACGTTTCTGTCTCACTATATCTGTTCTCTGGGACAGATGGCAAGCATGCAAAGTTTCTAATGAGCACCAGCTAAACAGTAACCTGCTTTCTCCAGGGTCTTTCCCTGTGACCATAACTCACTAAATTTAAACCTCCTAACCTGTCTGTGTGCAGGGTCTGCTGAGCTGTCCGAAGCAAACACCTTGAAAGAGGAGCTGCACTCGATGATGCCAGCTTCTCTCTTTAAACAGCTTTAGTTCAGCATTTACTCCAATCTCCCCACTGAAAACAAGTTTGTCAAGGCCCTTGCTGAATCCAAATCCTTTCTCCAGAGAAAGGAGATAGTAGACAGTGAGGAAATAGAGCCCACTGAAGACTTTGTTCTTCCAGCTGGAGCAAGCAACACCATGTTATGAGAAGGGGAATGATGCTGTAAAACACAGCAGGGAAAGGGGCCAGCATGGCATGCCAGGCAAGGTGCGCTTGGTTTTATTTGAAGCATGAGAAGCACTGCTGGTACAACCAGAGAAACAGAACGGAAGGCAGAGCACATGACGCAGGTCCATTGATGATGTTGGTTGTGGGGTTTGAGGAAACCCTCTCTTTGAACAGCTCCATTTCCCCAATGGTATAAGAAAAAAAGCTGTCAGCTCTGCTCCCAGCTGGGTGAGAATGTTCAGCAGATGTGGGGATGGGAGGAGAAGGTGTTAAACCTAGCAGGAAAGAGGGTAAACAAATGAAGGAGTCAAGAGTGTGCTGCCAATGGCTTTGCATTGGAAGCCAGAAGTTAAAACACAGGATCGGCCATTTTGCTTGCTTTCCACCATCTGGCTTCCATGGGAAGCTATGGTGAGATGCTATCGGCAGGGATAGGATTAGACTGGCATAAAGGATGATGTTCCTGTCAACCTGAGGGACCGCTAGAGTTGTATGTAAGATGCAGAGTTAGAAGGTAGAAGGTGGTGGTCGGAGCTATATGAAATAGAGCTGCTGGAAATGACATTAGTGACCAAGAATGGCCAAGTAAGTTGAAAGAGAAGATCAGAGGTGATGAATTCAAGAACAGGTGGTAGTCACTTGAGGCAAGGTCCTCTTTAGTGCAGGAAAAAATTGGGTCTCCAGAGAGGAGGCTGAAAACAGAGATTTTGCAAGTAAAGAATTAGAAATTCCAGCGGCCACAGCAGATGACAATCTGCAGTTGGGAATGAGTGGTGAAAGAGAGTGGGGTTATGAAGCACCTTATGTGCCAGACTCCCGATAGCCTGTGAATACAGGGTTTTGATATCAGTGGACTTAATAAGGCTAGAGGAAGAGATCAAAGTAGCTGTGAAAGACTCTAGGCAAGTATTAATGGTAGAACTGAAAGTGCTGAGACGTTAGCAGTGGGTATCTGCAGCTGACTATGGCTCCCTTCTCTGGATCCCACAAGCTCCTTCCTGACCTCTGTCACTGTAGATACATTCCTGGGTAGATGAGATCACAGATCACAACAGGGATCATTTGGCTCCAACTGAGAGAAAGGTCATCCTTACCTTACCTCAGTTTCCTCCTGAAAACTGAGGCCTAATCATAACTATCTAGAAAATTAAAATGATAATGAACCTGTGAGATGATAAATGCAAAAGGAATGCGTTCCATAAGCTTGGCACATCTGACAGTTCTCCTCTTAATCGTGTGTCCATGGGAAGAATGTACTATTAATTGATGGAAGAGTGATGTTGGAAGAGAAAAATGTAGATATGATTGGTTCCTGTGCTAAGTGCCTGTGCATCCTAGGCATATAGTGGAAGGTCTACCAGCTGGGCCTCTGTCAATAGGCTACTGCTCTCCAAATGGAAGCTAATCAAAGTGCCCAGAAGGAATTATTCAGTCTCTGTAGGACTGGTCCAGGAACCCACACTTTTTAAGTGACATAGATTCCAACTGGTGGCTTACTAAATCTTGTTGATTGATTGGGGAGGCATCAAGGGGCTGGAGCCTGGCTGATGGTTCTGTATTGATTGTGGCATTTAGCCAAGTTATTAAGTGGTTGGAGATAGGAGGTTATATGGCATGAGTCTACATTCCCTCCCAACCCTCCCCTTCCTCCATATTTCAGCTTAAATGACAGCATTTCCCAAAAGGATATTAGCTCCCATGGACAAAAGAGCTGAATGCATTAAGCAAGGCCGGCTTTGCTGCATGCATTGAATTCCTGCTGTGTGCTGTGCCTGGGCTAAACTCAGAGATGATGCTCAGCCTCTCTTAGAAACCTGAGAGCCATGTGGCTTGGGCTTTACGGGAAGGAGCAAAGAAGTCACCTTTAGGAAGGACTCCTTAACTCTTTGGCCTTCTGGTGCATAGAAAGGAAGCTGCATAAAATCCTTCACCCAGCTCCAGAAATTCTCCCTTTCTGAGTCAGAAAGAAATAAAATTAATTCATGTATTTTTTGTGTGTGCCTTGAGTATATCTGTCTTTTTAACACTGATAAAAATCAATAAACCTAGTAAGAAAGAAAGAAAGAAAGAAAGAAAGAAAGAAAGAAAGAAAGAAAGAAAGAA
>JADRCD010210226.1:48619-61639 GCA_019843815.1 Montemys delectorum
TGTGTTTGTGTGTGAGTCTGTGTGTGCCTGTGTCTATGTGTGAGTCTGTATATGTCTGTGTTTCTGTGTGTGTGAAGGTGTATGTGTGTGTGTGTCTGTGTCTCTGTATATGTCTATGTGTGTTTGTGTGTCTGTATCTGTGTTCATGTGTGTGTCTATGTGTGATTGTGTCTGTGGGTCTCTGTGTGTGTCTGTGTATGTCTGTGTCTCTGTGCATATGTGGGCATTTGTATGTGTGCGTGAATCTGTGTCTCTCTGTGTATGTGAGTCTGTGTGTCTCTCTCTCTGTGTATGTCTCTCTCTGTGTGTATGTGTCTGTGTGTATATGTGTCTTTGTGTGTCTGTATCTATGTGTATGTCTATGTGTGTCTGCATGTGTCTGTGTCTGTGTGTGTCTGTGTGTGATTGTATCTGTGTCTATCTGTGTCTGTGTATGACTGTGTGCCTGTATGGTGTGTATGATTGTGTCTGTGTGTGTCTGTGTGTGATTGTGTTTGTGTATCGGCATCTCTGTGTGTGTGTGTGTGTGTGTGTGTGTGTGTGTGTGTGTATGTGTGTGTAGGTAAAGTGATCACATGAGTTACTTTATCCTTTTAATGTCTGAATCCTTTATGATATGTTAATGTCTTGGATAAAACTGCTTGTAATTCCAGATCTGGGGAATATGACACCCTCTTCTGGTCTCTGTGGGTACCTGCAATCATGTATTTATACGTGTACAGAGATAGACACAAACATATAGACATAAATAAATAATAAACTATTTTTTAAGTAAAGACACTAATTATCACATGAATATTTATGTCATGACTGACTATTTAAAACTGGAACTAAACATTCAGAAGGTATTGCAGGAGGAAAGAGATCCTGTTTGTAGTGATACGAATGGTACAGCTACTAGAAAACAATACACCGGGTGTTGTGAAGGCACACCTGCCTTCTGGTCGTCATTCAGTCCTCAGATATTTACTCAAGAGATGCAAAAACTTACACTGACTTAATAAAAAAATTCTGAATAAATACATTTATGGCAGCTGCATTCAGGGCAGCCTCCAACCAGAAGCAATGTAAGTGTCCATCAATGGGAGGAGAAATAAAAAGTGTGACTTTGCAACAGCTAAAAATATAAGCTGCAGTTACCTGAATGGGCCACAGAAGAAAGACGCGATGGAGCACAGGGTGAATGGGTGTGAAGCCTAGAAGGCTTAAAACATGAGCCATGCATCTAACAGAGAAAGAACTCAGAATAGAGGTACAGTGGCCGTGGTTGGAATGGGACATAAAGAACCAGCAAGGGGGCTGGTGAGATGGCTCAGCAGGTAAGAGCACTGACTGCTCTTCCTGAGTTCAAATCCCAGCAACCACATGGTGGCTCACAACCATCTGTAATGGGATCTGATGCCCTCTTCTGGTGTGTCTGAAAATAGCTACAATTCACTCATATAAATAAAGTAAATAAATCTTTAAAAAAAAAAAAAAAAAAAAAAAGAACCAGCAAGAGTAACAGAACATTCTAGATCTTGACAGCTGTTGGTAGACAACATGAGTGAATACATTTTGCCAGAACTTACGACTTACCATAGCAAGATTAAGATTTGAGCATTCATTGTTAGTAAAATTTCAACTTATTAAAACTAAAATAAAATGGAGTTTAAAAACGTGAGATTTCTGGGATTTACAAAGGATGAAGGGGAAGGAAGTGAGGTCATTTTTTCCCTTGGGGTCTGCATTGCTGCTTTCAGTAAGGATATTAGACTTGGGCAGGTCTAAAAAAAAAAATCACTGTATGATACAGGACCAGCTCACACTCATTAGCAGAGCTTGCAAAGTCTTATGCAAATCTGGTATGCAGGACATCAGCCACATCCACAGCCACCTCTCTAATGATGGCAGATGGTGTTCTGCTGGTAAAAGTGGAGACTTGGAGAGAAAAGAAAAAAATCAAAAACTGTCCAATCTTGCATAATCCATCTAGGAACTTGTAAAGTAAATAAATGAATACCAATAACATCAATGGGAGCGGAACTTAAGTAGACATGCATAGATTTTTACATAAATCCCCTGCAGCAGAAAAGGGAGATTAGAAGGAAGAACACGATTTAGAAGCCAGTGCAAGCATCCTCCATATCCTCCCATCCCAGCGGAACTGGCACCGTGCTGGGAATGGCAATGGCTCATTCCTATTCTCCAAGAGGCTGAGGCCTCAGCAGCTGCAGAGGCTCCACTCCTCTCCGTTCTCCTCCTTTCTCCTCCCTTCCCCTCTTTTTCTCTTCCCTTCCTTTCACCAGCCTCGGGCCTGCACTTGGCTCAAAAGCCTGCAGAATCCACACTATGATACATGGACCCTCTCTGTGAGGAAGCACAAGTAGAAACTAGTCTCCCTATTCAAAAAGCAAGAAGTGCATTAAATTTTTAAAAATATAGATACAGAGGTGAAACTTTACCTAAGGAAACCTGCAAAGCCAGGGAGATGGCTCAGTAAAAGGCCAGTGTGGAACATCTGTAAATGGGAGACCCCAAGCAAGACTTAGTGGCATAAGGGCTCTCAGCTCACTTTGTGCTCCTTCCTAAAGCATGCTTAGAAGGTATTGCTTGGCCGGGCAGTGGTGGTGCACACCTTTAATCCCAGCACTTGGGAGGCAGAGGCAGGCAGATTTCTGAGTTTGAGGCCAGTCTGGTCTACAGAGTGAGTTCCAGGATAGCCAGGGCTACACAGAGAAACCCTGTCTCAAAAAAAAAAAAGTTATTGCTTTTGGTAAAGGCACAGTTTCATTATTTTGGCAATGCATACTTGGGGTGGTTGTTGTTGTTGTTGTTGTTGTTGTTGTTGTTGTGTTTTTTAAGTGTCTGTTTCAGGCCTAAAGAGAGGAGAAGTATCATAGGCAAATCCAATCCAACCTTCAGTGTATTTTGAGCATAAATGTGACTGTTTACACTCCCATTCCTCATCTCCCAGATTACAATTAAAATTACCAGTGAAATATCCAAGCATGGAGAAATTACATCTGCAAGTAGAGGAAGGATAATGTCCACTTGCCTTGCTTTCAGGAAGTTCCAGACAACATCCTCGGTGCTGGGTCACATATGGTAAAGTTATACTAGTTGCTAAATACAGAACAGAAAGCTGGAGCCTGCAGCATGGCTCTCTCCACTGTGCGCTCCTGGCAAGCGACAGGTACACATACACACCACCTCTAGCATATTTTTTTATGTCTTACTACAAACAGTAAATCAGAAGTTGAAGGCAAGGACTTGGGCAGACATGAGTATATCTGTGTTTACAGCTACATCATAGCCAATAACCAAAAGATGGAAGCAAATCAAATGTCAGCCAGTGAAAAATTTAAAAAGAAATATGGCTATGTACATGTAAGCAGATATTACTCACCCTAACTCTGGTGCCATATACTTGTTATCCCAGCCCCAGGGGAAGCTCAGGCAGGAAAATTATGACTTCGAGGTAAATCTGGGCTGTATAGTGAGACTCTATTATGTAAAATGAAATTCTAATAATGCTACAACAGGTCAAGGACATTTTGTAACCTGAAATCATCCAGGCACAAAAGAGTAAAGGATACACAACACTCACTTAGAGGAGACACTGAGAATAGTTGAACTTATGAAGCAAGTAGATTAAAGTTATCAAAGGACTGGGAGAAAAAAAATATGAGAATTTGGTACTTAACAAGTACAGAGCTTTGGTTTGGAATAATGAAGCAGTGCTGGAAATTGATGATATGGTGTTTGCCCAAAAATGTGAACAAATTTAGTGCCCCTGAAACATACCCTAGATGGGGCTACAATTTTGGCATTATGTGTACTTTACCACACAAAAGGAATAAGCAAAGAAAAACAAGCAGATACAGTAAAGGGACTTATAGTAGAGAGAGAGAGAAAAACAGATATGAGAAAGCTACCTAGAAGACATGGAGATGATTCAAGAAAAACTCTGTCTTCATGTCTTTATCTGTTTCTTTAGAACTTTTAGAAATGAAAGTGTTTGATTAGAATAATCCAATGACTGAGTAAAATCTTGAGGAAATATTTCAGAATGGACTAAAAAAAAAATCAAGATGGAAGAAATGACCTCAGCATGGTAAACACTATCCAAAATTTTAGGGATGTGAAGGTAGTAGGGTCAGGAATTCAAAGTCATCCTAGGCTACATAGCAACTTTGAAGGCAGCCTGGATTGAAGGCAAGTTTGAAGGCAATCCTGTCTCAAAAGAAGAAAGAAAAATAGAAAGCTGTGGAGAAAAGAATATGTTTTTCAGACTTGCATTTGATAGAAATTGAACTCTCTAAATGCCTGGACTGCAAACAGCAAAGAAGATAAAGAAAATTCTAGTAAAACATTCTTTACAGCTGATAGGTTTCTAGATTAAAGTGGCCCTTGAAGTATAAAACAGAAAGAACAACAAAAGTCACTTTGAAATTTTAGAACCTCTGAGAAAGAAGATCTATGTGTATCCTGAAAAGAAAAGAGAAAGGGTCACATAGTAAGGATAAGAATTGAGAAATAGGAAAGTTCTCTTGCAAGCAACATCAGAGGCCAGAATGTAATGAAGCATAGCTTTCAAAATTCAGAGGGAAAACGGATTGCTAATCTGGGCTTTTATACCTTGCTAAATTATAAACTGGGTCTGAGAAACAATGCATATGTTTTGAGATATAGCTAAGTCCTGAAGCCTTTCCCTGCTTTGCAACCTTTCTTAGGAAACAAGGAAAATAGAAAACTGCATGCCTAAGTCACCATAAGACCACAAAGACATCCCAGTGTAACAGCAGCACTGCAGTCTAAAGTAGATAAAGATTTGTAATCAGACTTCAGTCCTTATTTTTCTTGGCTTCTATCAATCAACTGAACCATCTTGCCTAACCATCCTAATGAACCTCAGAATGTAGGTATGACTTTGAGGTACACATGGGTTAAAAATTAGACAGGAAGTCATTGGGAAGAATTAATTCTTTTTTTTTTCCAAAAATAATTACCATTGATTTATTTTTTTTCCAGAATTGCTCATTTTTCTTTCTTTTTTCTTTTTTTTATTCTTTCTTTATTTACATTTCAAAGGTTATCATCCCTTTTCCCAGTTTCCTTTCCTCCAATAAACACCCTATCATGTCCTCCCTCCCCCTGCTTCTATGAGGGTTCCTCCACCTACCCACCCACTCCCACCTCCCTGCCCTTGATTTCCCTATACTGGAGCATCTATCAAGCCTTCCTAGGACCAAGGACCTCTCCTCCAATTGGAGCCTGACAAGGCCATCCTCTGTTACATATGCAGCTGGAGCCAAGTGTATTCCTTTGTTGATAGCTTAGTCCCTGGGAGTTCTGGGGGGTATGGTTGGTTGATATTGCTGTCCTTCCTATGAGATTGCAAACCCCTTCAACTCCTTCAGTTCTTTCTCTAGCTCCTCTATTGGGGGCCCTGTGATCAGTCCAATGGTTGGCTGTGAACATCCGCCTTTGTATTTGTAATGCTCTGGCCTTGTACAGGGTCTCTCAGGAGACAACCATATCAGGCTCCTTTCAGCATGCACTTCTTGGCATCCACAATAGTGTCTGGGTTTGGTAACTGTATATGGGATGAATCCCCAGGTAGGACAGTCTCTGAATGGCCTTTCCTTCAGTATCTGCTCTATACTTTATCTCTATATTTGCTCCTGTGAGTATTTTGTTCTCCTTCTAAGAAGGACCGAAGCACCCACACTTTGGTCTTCCTTCTTATTGAGCTTTATGTGGTCTGTGAACTGTATCCTGAAGATGCTCCAACATGTAATGCCTCCAGCAGATTGTCCTATATGCAAGACAATGGGAGAATTTTCTTAATTAGTAACTGGACTGGTGGTCTTGAGTTGGATAAGAAAGCAGGTCGAGCAAGCCATGAAGAGCAAGCCAGCATGGCTCCAGGGCCTTGGCCTAAGTTCCTACCTCCAGGTTCCTGCTTTGAGTTCCTGGCCTGACTTCCTCCTCATGATGCACTAGTAAGCTGTAAGGTGAAACAAACCTTTTCCTCCCCAAATTGCCTTTGTCATGATGTTTATCCTAGCAATAGGAACCTAGTTAGGCAGTCTGCCATTGCTCTAACTTGGGTGAACAGAAATGGACTTCTTCCAAAACAACTCACACAACAGGAGAAAAGCATTTTTTGAAACAAGTAGTTGAAAAACTAAAGAGAGCTATAAAAAAATTATAAACATATAAATTAAATTGTTTAGGAAACTAAAGAGAAATTGCAACAAGATAATAGATTAATATTTCCTCATGGATGGTGGCTGGGTATATAAGGCCCTACCCCTCCCTAGGGAGTCATTGGCAATAATGGAAATGGAAAGACATATTTCTTCAGTGGTGTAGCTTTAGGTAAGTTATTCTGATAAATGAAACCCTCATACCTATGGAACCAACTCTGATTAAACTAAGGGACACACACACACACACACACACACACATACACACACAACATGTTGGAAAGAAAAGATCAGAAACAGGGTTAGGGAATGTGGATTAGAGAGGGTAGTAGGGAGTCAATTTGGTCAAAATGCACTATATACAAGTACAAAATTGTCAAGAAATAAATTTTAAAGAATTTTTAATCAATAAAATAAGTAGATCAAAACCAATAGAACAGAAGCAGCACCAAAGCTGAATAAGGAGAAAGAAACCACAGCCTATAAAACACTATCGTTAGCAGGGAAAGTGGTTTTGTAATTAGATACACAAGCTCATGGTCAGTGACCAGGTTCAACACTGTCTACATTTTTACTAGATACTGAGAAGGAAAGTGATCTTTTCTTCCACCTAAGTAAAGGTTATTTCTTCCATCCATATACAAAATGTTGCTTACTGATAAGAAAAACACCCTCCAACTAGCCTTTTCCTCTGTGAGGAAGATTTCCATGAGAATACCACTCCTGGCCTTTCTCTTCCTACAGTAATTTATTCGCATAGTTAGAATTGTACCTTGTCTGGAGGGAAGGATCTGAATACAAGGAGTCAGTACCTTCCCCTTCTCTCAGACCAAACCCAGCAGTTGTATGAAATAGTCTCTGCCTTCCCTGCTCAGTGGCTCTGGGCCAGCCTCTGGGGGAAATATATGCTATTCTCAAGCCTGTGTCACTAATTTTATCAAATTCAAAAGGCAGAAATTAGTAAATCCTTTTGGCCACAGATCCCCAACCAGGATTAAGGTCATTGACATCCTGATCTTCCCTTTTCCAAGTTGACAGTTCAAGTTAGTTCTTAACTTGGGAAGAAAAAGGAAATAACTTAAAACTCTAATGGTTATCCACAGAAGAGAATCTGAAACAGGAAGGCTCACATGCAAAATTTAACCAGGATAGGTTTTGTTTAGTGGGTTTATATTTGAGATGCATAGTTGCTTAAACAGCCAGATACTTGGGCATAATATAGAAGTTCTTACTTCATTTTCTTGTTTGTTTGTTTGTGGTTTTCTTTTCCATAGTTTCAATGACCCAGTTTACTAAAATCTGAAAAAATATTAATAGAAGATTCCAGAAATAAATTATTCATGAATTTTAACTTCCTTTTCTGAGCAGTGTAAGGAAATCCCACACTGTCCCATCTGGGATATGAATCACTCCCCTTTCAATGTATCTACCTTATATACACAACCTTCACCAAAGCAGTTGACAGAGAGAAAAAAATGACACTTGTGTAATTTTTATTACACTATATTGTCAGAATTGTTCTACTTTACTGTTAGTTACTGCTGTTGCTATCATGCTGTGCCTTCTTTCTAAAGTAACTTTATCAGAGCTGTGTATGTACAGGGAAAGAAACAGTACCTATTGGATTTGCTACTTATGAGCATTCACGGGATCTTGGAACATGTCTGCTTTGAATAGGAAGAGGATTGACTTGTGTATTTGTTTGGAGTGTAGCAGACCTCCCCTGGGTCACCTCACATTTAGAATTCTTGCCTGACAGAGTTGACAATCCTAAAATAAAGTAAAAATTTCTGGTTTCTTTGGAGACTCAGTTATGTTATAATGATGTTTTGCTGGGGCAAACAGGTGAAAGAATGGTTTCGATGAAGCAAACACAGGTGAAAGGATTCATGATGTTCAGAAAGAATATAAATTTGACTCCCCCAGGCAGTGGGAGCTCGAGCTTTGGCTCACCTTGCTTCACCTTACTAGTCTTCTCTGACAACATGCGTGTACTGGTGCACCTAACATTGTGTCGATGAGCTTCGCATGTGGTGACTTCATAGAGAGAAACTCACCAAAGAACTTCATATGAGATTACTGCAGTTTCTTTCTGCTCCCTGCCACTTCCATGGACTCGGGCTGATTGGTGAACCTCAAGGTTTCTTCTGGATTGAACTGCCCTTGCTGATTCTTGTGTGGTGTCTGCCAAGTGGACTAGACTGCAGCTGCTGATTCGTGCTTAGTGTTTGCTAGTGGACTACACTGAAAACAACTAAGATTGGAATTGCCCCAAAGAATTATTTCTAAACAAGTCCACTTGCCCCATATCCTAATAATCTTTTTTTTTTCCACTACCTCTGGTGGGTTGTGGGCTAGAGGGGAGGTTAAACCCTTATTTAAATAAGTCCTGAAAAAATATGCCTACACTAAGATGATACCAGGACATACAAAAGGGACAATTTTAGAGAATTATTTTGTCATCCTGCTTCGCCTTGTTAAAGTAAATTAGCAAATACAATGCTCATTAATAAAAAATCATTTACTTTCAACCTCTCTTTTTCCCCCAGTTAAATAAATAATGAATTTGTAAAAGATACTGATTTGGAAAATGGCCAGCCAGACCTGGAGTACCCACACCATCTGTCCCTGCTGCCCGACATGTTAGAGAGGGAGTAAAGGGCATACATTCTTATCCTCAATCTCATCCAAATTCTACATTTTTTTTGAGGATGAAACTGGAACCCAGCTCAGCTTGGCCATGTACCCATCAGCATAGTTTGTTAATGGTGGATCTAGGGTTAGACTATGGTTCCTCTGCTCAACAGATTAATACTGCCAGAACAAGCCTATTGTCCCACAAGTAGACAAGTTCAGAAGATGCAGGCTCAAAATAGAACCATCTCTGCTGCCCCAGCCTGGCTCAAAGCCAGACATGCCAGGCAAGAGCAGAAGGCCCTACACCTTTCTGAGCCATTCATTGCAATCTTTTAAGTCTCTTCCCCACTGCCTCAGACACCTTTACAACACAGCCAACAACACAGCCAGCTTCCTTTCTGAAGTCTTTTATTGATGAAGAAATATATTCTAAAGATTTTATGAGAGTCACTGGGCACAGAACAAAAGAAAAACTACAAAATGGCACAAGCCCATTGTTACCACATGCTCTTGGCATCCATTTTTGCTGTGGTAGGATTTATATTAGTTCCTCAAGAAATCCATACAATATATTCTGATCATATTCATTCCCAACACCCTCAAACATACCCCCCATTCCCAACTTGGTGTTGCTTCATTTTTTTTAACCCATCAAACCAATTTGTGCTGCTCATATAATCTTGGATGCATGGCCTTCCACTGAGCATGGTTGACCTAACAGGGACCATAGCCTTAAAGAAAACTGACTCTCTCCCTCTCCCAGAAGCTCTTAATTGCCAAAAGTCCCTAATCAGAGGTACCAATAGTCCTCACTATGTTAGCTAGATTACCCCTTTTGAAGTTGTGGGCTAATGCAGTCAGGGGTTCCCTTGAGAAACTAAACCAGTGGGATGAAAAAGCTACACACACACACACACACACACACACACACACACAGAGAGAGAGAGAGAGAGAGAGAGAGAGAGAGAGAGAGAGAGAGCCCCTGAAGATTCCTGGAGAGCCATTCCACAATGAAAGCTTAGAAATGCAGATTCTAAATGTTAGCATAGGAATCAGCAGCAGCAACAAGTCAAATTAACTCTACAGCAAGAGTGAAGGTCAATCAAGCAAAGGGGGAGATGACCTTCTTCCCATCTTATCTGTGCTACAACCAGGAGATGCCACCCATGATCAGGGTGAATCTTCCCACACCAACCAAGGTAATCAGCTCATTTACTCAGGTGAGTCTCCCTCCTTCAGTGATTCTAATTTGTGGCAAATTGACTTTGAAATCAACAGTAATAAGTCCCATAGTCTTCCAATTGACTTTGAAATCAACTATAATAGGTCCCATAGTCCTCCAAACATGACAGACTACTGATAATGTTCTTGGTTACATTCCAGGACTTGATGAGGACATGCTGACACTGAAGACACCACAAACTTAAGTCATAAAACATGTTAAAACTAAGCTGGTTCTCATCTGGAAGGTTCACCCTTACTGGTGAGCTTTCAGTGTGCTGGAACTTGTTTTGCATGTTCCCAGAAAAGGAAAGCAGTTATCAGTCTTAACCAGCTGAGAACTCTGAGAAACACAATAATGACCAGCATGTAAAGACATGCCACTGGTACAATAGTGGCACACATGTTATGGGAGTAACCAACCACTTTATGAATGGACTTAAAGTCTACTCTAAAGTGAAACTCACCCATATCTGACACCATTATCAGGGTACCTTGACAGGTAATCTAAGGGAGAATATACTACTATTATTCTGCTAACTGGACAGAGCATTAAACTATCTCTTACAGCTACATAGGTCATAGGCGCTAGAGGAGGACCTGCTACTGTTACACTGTTAGATATAGTATTAACCTGGCATCTCATGATTTGTTTTCATACATGTAGATTAATGTATCTTTCAACCCTTATGAGAGAAGTTTCTTTCTTCAGTAGATGGAGATTAAAACATAGACCCATAACAGGTTAAGATGCAAAGAATAAGAGACTGTGTTTAGCCCTAAATGGAACATCTGTATCCCTCTACCTCCTAAGGCTCAGGAATCATTGCAGGAGAGAGGATGGAAATACTGGGAAAAGCCACTGTATCTTTCCAAAACTCTTCCCATGATCTTAAGCAGGAAATCTCTGAACTCATTCAGCAATGACTGTCTGCTCTCCTTCTCCAAACCCCTGTGCCTCATAACCTATAGTCTTTCTTTTTGAACAAACTTTATGTATTATCGTTGTGTATTTATGTATGATCTATGTATGTGAGTGTGGGCATACATGGACTATACTGCATATGTGTAGCTTAGAGGACACCTTTTGATGATTGGCTCTCCTTCCACCGTGAGTTCTGGGGATTAAATTCAGGTTGTGAGGCTTTAGCAAGCAAGCACTTCCACCTTCTGAATCACCTCAATAGCACTTTCACATACTATTTCTATATTGTATTTATATTTCATGTAAACAGGTTCTTGCTGTAATTGTCCTTTGGCCTCGTCAGCTTTTTTCACTTAGCATGTTTTAAGGTTCACCAGCACTGTATTATGTGTAAAAAGTTCCTTTTTATGGAAGGATAAAGGTCAATTATGTGAATCTACTGTGTTTTGTTTATTCACTCAAATGCCAGTGGACACTGGGATTATTCCCACCATTTATTCCCACCTGTTGAGCTCTTGGGAATAATGTAACAGTGCTGTACAACTCTCTCTAATACTTAGGCCACTCCCATTTCCATCACATCACTGTTTCTTTTTTCCAAAACTATCTTTTCATGAAGATAAATTATTTGTTTATTTCTTGTTATCAACTACCTTCCAAGAGACCATGGAAACAGGATACTGTATTTCAAGCTCTAGAATGGACATTAACACACAGTAGGTACTCAAAAACATCATTTATAAATGATTGAATAAAGTAGTAATAAAATACAAAGACTGCCAGGTATCCCTTAACTTGCTAACCCCTGCCCTCCTACCACAGAGTAACTCATTCACATTCACTTTAACAAGATGACAATTCATTATCTTTCAGAAGCTTTTAAAATGTGATACATAAAATAAAGCTTGACGTGTTAAATCCTGTGTCAAGGATCTGTTGCTCCATTAGGGGGGTGAAAGTCACCATTGTGATGGATATGGGCAAAGGATTCAGATGCAGAAATGAGTAAAGGAAGCTGATAGACAAATGAAGGAAGCTTTACTGTGTCCTCAAGAGAACACTGCTAATATTCTTCTTAAACAAGAATCTCATTTGGCATCACCAGTTCAGCGTGTGAGAGAGATGGACACCTTGAGAGCTCCACACCATCATCTGCCCTGAAAACTCCCACCCCCCTGATTTAACAAGGGTCTCCTTGTCCCCAAGGATGCAGCCCACACAGCTCTCTAAGAAACTCTTCTAAGTAACTTCTACCCTAAGGGCCTGTGAAATTTTCAGTCAGTGCTTGTTGACCCCATTACTGTTTCTATTTCCCAGAGCAAGAAGATAATCTGCTCCGTTCTGTCCCAGCACAGAGCCAATAGTAAAGAACACACTGTCAGATGCTGCTTTATCCTGACAGCAGAAGCAAGAGCTGACTTGTGAACAGCTCCAGGACTTTTGCCACTTGACATGGATGCCATGTAGTTCTCTCTGCATAAAGCTCATCTCATCCTCAAATCCTGCTCCCTTTCCTCTCTGGACCATATATGTAGCATATCTACCAGCTCTACTCTGTATGTACCCACCAGCCTCCTGCTAACATCCCAGGACTATCATTGAAAACCACAAAGAAAATGATGTGCGTGCCATAGCCCCATCTTAATGACTTTTCTATTGCTATGGCATGACACTGTGCCCAAGGCAACTTATAGAAGAGTTTATTGGGGACTCGTGGTTCCAGGTAGAGTCAGTGACCATCATGAAGGGAAGCATGATAGCAGACAGGCAGGCATGGCACTGAAGCAGTAACTGAGAGCTTACACCTTGATCTACAAACACAAGGCAGAGAAAGAAAGAGCTAACTTGGAATAACATGGGCTTTTTACACCTCCTAGTGACACACCTTGTCCAACAAGAACACATCTCTTAATCCTTCCCAAACAGTTCCACCAACTGGAGTCCAAGTATTCAAATTCATGAGCCTATATATTGTTTTTTTGTTTGTTTGTTTGTTTTTGGGTTGTTCTGGTTTTTTTTTTTTTTTTTTTTTTTTTTTTTTTT
>JADRCD010210228.1:0-13137 GCA_019843815.1 Montemys delectorum
ACCTCTAATGTTAAGCCCTCTATCCTGCCTACATTCTTTATTTTATTGGTTGGTTGATTGACTGATTGAGATAGGATCTTATTATCTACCCCTGTCCATCCTAGAACTACCTATGAAGGACAGGCCACCCTCCAACTCACAAAGATCCTTCTACTTCTGCCTCCCACATGGATGCTGATGCCACTAGGCACCTTGATTTTTTGGCAGTGGGATTTATCACTATAACTTAGCACTTAGCAATTATACTAGGCCTAGGACATCTTGCTAGTGAAACCAAGTAATCTTCATATCTCTGCCTCCCCAGCACCAGGACTACAACTGTAGGCTACCGCTTCAAGCTTCTTATATGGAATCTGGAAACTGAATTCAGGTCCCCGTGAGCTTCACTAACTGAGCCAGTCTCCTGAACCTTCCTTAGAGATGTTTCCTGAGGCTGAACCTTTTACCTAAGACACAGAGAACAAATATGGAGCCCTGCAATGGGAGGGCTAGGGAAGGAATGAGTGAAGAGCAGGGACCTGTATGGCTGCAGTCAGAGTCTTGGCAGCTTTTCTATGCAGGATATAGGAGCCAAGTCCAGCAAGGTTGGCAGTTTGATCTGTTGGCAGAAGGAAGGCTCTGGAAGTTGTCCACATCCGAATTGAAAACAAACCAAAAGAACACTGCTTTTTCTTTCTTCTACTGTCAAATAAAGTCACTGGAATTGCCTTCCACCTCCCTGCACTTTGTAAGTAGGTAATTTGCATACCTGAGTATGATGCTGAATTTTATTTTGCATGGTTTGTCTAGATAAACAAAGATATTACATATGTCAAATTGTCATTATATCTAATATCTTCTGTTTAATGTGTCCAAGAACATAATTTTTCATTTGAGCAATTTGCATATGCATATTGTCTCATTATCTTAATACAATACTGCTTGGGAAAGCTGACTCCTAAATCAATGATGGGGATACAATTAACAAGATGGAATCTGGTTTTGATAATCAGAAGATTTCCTAAATGTATTTACATTCTGCTTCATATAATGAATCATTAAAGGAAGAATAAAAAGCTGATCAGAAAGGTTGTGTGGCTCCTTAGCTTTTCTTTTCCCCTTCATAAGGCTTCTAGAACTTACTTTGTTAGTCACTAGCTATTGCAAATACAATGTGAGGGAAGGAACAGTAAAGATAAAGAGTCTGGTGCTTTGGATAATTAATTAAAGTCAGGAAAGTATTGAATATTTTATTTCTTTTTAAATAGGGATTTACTAAACCTGTAAATATCACTATCATTGTTTTATGAACTGTATTTGGTTTAAGCACTTTCTTTAGATAGACTTAAAAATGATCCTTAATATAAATTATAAACCATTAGAGAGATAACAGTGAGAGTAGAGTATCTGCTATCCGTTGCTCAATCATTCCACAAGTAATACCTGGTCACATGCTACGCACCAGGCAGAGTCATAAGCAAGAATAGAATGACCATGCTCACAGTCCACCTTCTAGGTATCCCATTGTGATGGTTTGTATATGCATGGCACAGGGAGTGGCATTATTACAAGGTGTGGCCCTGTTGGAGTAGGCATGGCCTTGTTAGAGTAAGTGTGTCACTATGGGGGTGGGCTTTAAGACACTCAACCTAGCTGCCTGGAAGCCAGTATTCTCCTAGCAGCCTTCAGATAAAGATATAGAACTCTCACCTCCTCCTGCACCATGCCTGCTTAGATGCTGCCATGTTTCTGCTTGATGATACTGGACTGGACCTCTGAACCTGTAAGCCAGCTCCTTATATTGTTAAATGCTGTCCTTATAAGAGTTGCCTTGGTCATGGTGTCTGTTCAATATATTTTAGAAAGGCAATTGGCATTGACATAAGCATAGCCAATGCTGAAAAGTAGCACCCTGGCAACCAATCACCATGATTCCTTGAGCTCCATTCATAAACTTTGGCTTGCTGCCCAACACATGAAGATATGTGCATATTATAAGCCTGTTACGTTAAAAAAAAAAAAAAAAAAAAAAAGGCCTAAAGGTGCTATGCTTGAATCAAGATTTGAGCCAGGTACAATTTATGCCCTACCCAATGCTCCTCTGTTTGGTTGAAAAACATTTCATAGACTTAGAGGGAGAAAGACAAGATGAATTAGCAGTATAAGAGAGAAAAAAAACTCTTGTACTACGTGGACCTTAGAGTCAGAAAATTCCTTGATTTAAATCTCTGTTATTTATTTAGGGCTATGTGCTTTAGGAAAAAAAATGCATTTAACCTCTAAGTGACTCATTTTCATATTCATACTATGAGCAAAAAGGAAAATTGTGCCACAGGCTGCTTGAAATTTTAGAACATAAGTCCTGTACATGGATATTGACAGAGTAAAAACATCAGGATATGATTATGATAGATGTTCCACACAGCAGAGGAACAGCTCAGTTTTTTCATCCCCTTGGAGATAGGCTTATTAGGATTTTAGGAAGTAAACAATTCCCAATCTCAGGAAGTCCCTAAAATTTACAGAATTTACAACTCCTTTTCCCAAAGCTATGTAAGCAGCTGGGAAGAAGAGGGTCTTAGATCTAATCTGCAGAGCTTCTAGAAAGTCACATAGGGAACTCTAGGGATAAAGCTTTTGTGAGTCATTATCCATGCTGGGATAAACTATTCTGGTGATTCAACTGTCATTGATTCACTTACATTCCTATAAATAGCCTCTTCCAATCATACTCCCATAAGTAATCCAATAAATTTAGTTGTCTTCCATATTTGATTCAATGGAATCATTATTTTGGTCAGTCAGCAGTTCCTTACAAGAAGAGAGTGGCCATTTGTTCAAGTCATCCCATGAAAAGTTATGCAACACAGCCTCCTTTTGTACCGTTGCCTGCTGGGACACAAGTCATGAGATACATGAACCTATGCCCAAGAGTATGAGGGGATATTATTAAAAAAAAAAAAAAAAAAAAAAAAGGAGGTAGAGTCTTGATGGTGACAGAGTGACAGTAACATTTTTGAGGTGTTGCCTTCTTCTCGTTTGTCATTGGGGAGCCCGTTACATCACGTATTCTAGCACACGTCTGTCTACATTTATGTCCTATCATAGTGTACCCTTACTAGGCATTGCTAGTCGGTTCCTCTGAATTGAAGCCTGCTTCCCAGGAAGGAGTGGGAGGGCACATGAGAAGCAGGAAATAAACAACTTATAAGCCTCAGGATGTTCTTCAAGCAAAATTCACAAGGACTCTCCCAAGATTCTGGAATTCCCAGAGAACCTGGGGAGAAGAGGTTCTCCAACCAACCTAGCTCCCTTGAGGAGACTCTTGGGACTGTTCTGCTACCTGAAACCTGTGCCAACAAGTCCAGGGATGCATCTTTTGTGAGTTATCACACATGCTGGCATGGGCTTTACAGTGATGCAGCTTCCTAAAAATAACCCTGTACCTATATTCCTATCAGGAACCTCCTGATTACACAAACCTATTGGCTCAGACTTTGGTAATTTGTCATTGATTCCCTATTTGGGGTGAGCAAAAACTTATGTTTCTCCAGAAAAAGTCACATGCCAGGTGTTTGGTAAGCAGTATTTATTTAATAATGAACTTGGGATTTTCTAAGAAAATCCTTTCCCAGTAGCCAAGAGCCGTCTAAGCCTTAAACACACCATCTGAAAAAAAATTTTCCGTGCCTTTCACAACCAAGAATGAACTGTAAACGGCAAGACTGGGAAGAATTTCAAAAACCGCAGGCTAGTTCCTGTTCAGTAATGAAAAAATAAGACCAAAATAAAAAAGCCAAGAGCATTTTCACTAGAAGGATACTCAGGACCACAGATCTTTCCATACTGTGAAAATGTGCCTAAACCAGAACTGGATCTACAGGCAAGCAAGATTTTTTTTAAAAAAGTGAATGAAATTTTAATTCTACTCACAGATCAATAACTACATTAAAATCTTTTAATGTATGTACTTTAGGTTGATTTTTTTTCTCCACAGTTTTTAATGTTGCTACTTTAAAATGTAGACATGAATTTGAGCGGGTGAGTTAATTGAGCCAATCCTGGGGTTTTCGCCATGAAAAATAAATCTACATTTTGTTCCCACCATAGACTTTATCTTTTACAGATGTAGGAATTTTTGAAGGGTAGGTAATCTGTGCTGCATGTTAAGACATGATCTTTAATATGAAGTTTTTGAATGAAGGCATGGATATGATTTGGTTAGATCAGTCTCTTAATGTTCTCTTAGTTTGTAGCACTAAATAAGTTGCAGAGATCTATGTACCCACAAATGCTGACAGAAATCCCAATAAGTTCTCAGAACACAAAAAAATAAGCCTATCAGGATGTGACGTACTTACTACACCTTCTACCGGGGACAGGAGCTTTTGATGGATGTCTGTCATGGAGAGTCCCCTTCAGCTGCAGCCATTGCTTTGAGCTATTAATAGACCCCTATATGACTCAAAAAACTTCCCCACCATACATCAAGGAGACCACCAAAAGGTAGCCTAACATGAGGGTTCTACTATTCTTCCTCCTGCAAAGCATAATAGGATGTAGCCGTGCAAAGCATTATCCCAGGGTATGTTTTCAAGACTTGAATTTTATAAAATAATGCTTTGAAAATTCCATGGAAAAGTTTTATCTTTATAAAATAATACATTGAAAATCCCATGGAAATTTTTACCTGCAAAATAAATTAAAGTTCACAGTTTTCTAGTAAAGTCTGTGTGAACTAAACCTATACCAAAAAAAGAAATGATTGACAGAGTTGTTTTTCAGAGTTGGAAAGAACCAAAAGTCTATAACTTCAAAACTGTCTCAATTTAGGTTTTCCTAAAATTATTTTTCTTCTTCCAGATAGAGAGGTTCTGGTTTAATAATAAAATGTTGAAATATTTTTTTTTTAAAAAAAAAAACACATTTAACAGAAAGGTAACAGAGTGACTTAAATGGAAGGTGGACTTGTAGTATCACATCCTGTGTAAGTTCCTACAGGTTACCTAGAGTGAAGACGCCAGCTGGTCACCATACACATGGGTTTGTAGGACAGTGGGCTGCCATGAGAACTTCATTTCTGGGTGTATTTTATACACAGCCAAAGCAGTTGCCTGTGGTATTTTAAGCAGCAAAGGGGTTGTTGTCGAAGAAATGAATGTGCCTCTCTTTGGACCTGCTCTTAGGTTTGGTGACAGGACATGACAGAACATATATTGAGTTGCCATTTCTCATCCTAAGAACAACATTCTCATTAGAACACAGGTTATTAGAACCACATAGTTCTACAGGCACAAAATGAGGCTGCTGGTGTGGCAGTTTCATCTTTCTCCCAGGCTTTTTCTCAAAAATAAGATTTCAAGATGGTGATGCAGGTATCAAAATGTTGATGGCTGTCTTTTAAGTTCATAAGAAAGATAAATAAAATACATTGATCCAGTACCAGCTGAACAATGAAGCTCCTTGCTTCTCTTAGTATGATACTTAGAATATCATTTGCGGCAAAATTAGAACAGACCACCATTCTTATGCTCACTTCTAAAACACAGAATATCATCAAGGATTTACATTACTCATCTCCCTGTTCTAAGTTCTTCAGCCCAGCTGTAGTTACAATATAGATGAATACATTTGTGCGGAAACGTAAAATACAAAGTGTAGTAACTTGAGAAAGGCTTTCAATGTCTTTTCAATGTCTGAGTCTAAGACGCTGCTGTAGGCCTCTTCTAATTTGAAATTCTCCTAACCAAAGGTTTATAAAAAACTGAAGTCAAGGTTAGATTATCACGCCAGATGAACGTTTCCTGGCAGTGAATGTTCCTAGGCTTACTGAGATAGCTGCACATCACCCATAGATTGAAGCACCAGCTTGCTCTCAGGGTCAGCTGGAACATGGAAATGAGTCAGATGTAAAGAGAGGAAAAACAAAACCATCACCTTATCTGATGGCATTGGGATGATGTGCACTTGCACCTAGAGGGCAGTGGGATGGACTGTATATACATGAATACTTCTATTCAAGCAGTTGTTAGGAAAAAATCAACCATATCAAGGCAAAAGATGGTTGCAATAAGCACACGTGAGGCTCCATAGGTAGTGCCAGTGGTTATGCCGCAGAAAATATTTTCTTAGAATTGCCCAGAAGAAGTAGGACCATACATTGTAGAGCCTCGGCTGCCTGTGAAACAATGAAAATATTTGTGTGTTTGGCATACTTTTTTGTTGTTACCCTTGTGTGTTTTCTGAGTTTCTTTTGAATCTCTTTGCCTCAGTTTTTTGACTTTCCAAGGTGAGAATCAAAGCAGAACATCCCTCAGGATAAGAATGTAAATGTTGACTTATGATATACAAAGCACTAGCAGACTGTAATTATGGAGGGTACTTCTTAGGGCTCTTAGAGGATAAAGAGAAAGCATGAAGATTGCAATGATGGGGTTACCATGGCTCAGTGGGTAAGAGCACCTGCTGTCCATCCTGATGACCTGAGTTCAATTTCTGGAATGTTGTGGAGGAGAACTACCTCCCACAGTTATTTTCTCACCTCTATATACACAACATGGTACTCATGCACACACACACACACACACACACACACACACACACACACACAGACATAGATCAAAGAAAAACAGTTATATTACTTTCTGCAATTTTCAGCCTGTGGAACCTAGAAGTTTCCCAAATATAAACCTGGTTCTATTCATTTCTATTATGGCTTGCTGAACAGCCTGGCAGGAAAGGTGTGGGGGAGTATGATGCACTCAAGCCAGAAGGAGATCCCCCACCACCACACAGTAGTTATAACCCAGAAAACTTCAGGAAGAAGGGGACTAAATAAACAGAGCACAGCTTAAAAAGAAGGCTTTGAAAACTTAGTATGAATCTAAGAAATTAAAGCTAAATAGAACTCAAACACAGCCTCTCCCCTGAATGAATAGAAGTGGACCAGGCACTTGCTTTATCTTCCTGAGAGTGGGATGAGCAAGTTCTTCAGTGAAAAGAAGCATTGAGTTCAGTATGTTTTATTTTTATTTACACCAAAATTTTAGAATACAGAGAACCAGATAAGACATAGGTGAAAGTGAAATACATATAGACCCAGAGAGTCTGATATTAAAATCTACATGTTGAAAGGAGATACAATAAATATGATAGAGAAACCATGCAAAACAATATGTAAAGATGGAGGAATCATAGCAAACAATAGAAAGCAAAAACAAAAACAGAGAATCCATAACTCAGTCAGGAGTAGGGTAAGAAATCATGGAGGAAAGATGCTCACTGGCTTGCTTTCGGGCTCATGTTGAGCTGTCTTTTTTATTCCACTCAAGACCAGCTACCCAGGATTGCACTGCTCACAGAGGGCATGGGCCCCAATCATCAATCAAAAAATCTGATGGAGCTATTTTCTCACCTGAGCTTTTTTCTTCCCATATGACCCTAGTTTGTGTTGAGGTGGTAAAGTCCATCATGGTGGGGAAGCCATGATAGCCATAGCACATGAGGTGGCTGATGGCACTGGGTCTTTGTTTAGGAGACAAGGAATAAACAGTAAGTGGGATCAGGCTGTAAAATTTGAGCACCAACCCAAGAGTCATTTCATCTAGTAAGATTGTGCCTCCTAAAGGTTCCAGAACCTTCTGCAGCAGCATTTCCAGAGGGGCACCAAATGTTTAAATGTGAGCCTGATGAAGGCATTTTACATTTCAACAGAACAGGCAGAAATTTATGGCAGATAAGTACATGAAAAAAATGCTTACTTAGAAACCTGCAAGTCCAAACAATTTATTCCTGAGAATGCCTGGGAACCAATGCATTAACAGCACCAGTTGCTGGTGCTGATGTGGGGCATTAGATGCTCTCATTGTTGACAGGGGTACAGAATGGTACAGCCACTTTGGAAAAGCAAGCCCTCTTCAAATATTATCCAGCAAGCATGTTCCTTACTAGTTATGCCACATATGAGTATTCTCTCATGAGAATGAGTTAAATGCCACATATAGGTATTCTCTGGTCATGCTGCTGAGACTTAGAAGTGATCAAGATGTTCTTTAATAGGATAGTTTGGTGCATAAATAAATTGAGGAGTATCTTTACAATGGTATCTCATTAAACCATAGACAAAATGAGCTTTTAACCCACAGAAACAGACATAGAGGGACCTTAATTGCCTATAGCTAAGTGAAGGCAGCCGACCTGAAAATTTAGATACTATATCATTCCATTATACATACAATAAATATTTCTTAGTTTCTGGGCTTTGTATTGAAATCAAGGAACAGATAATTAAAACACAGAGGCTATTTTAGGCTAGCAGAATCATTATGCTTGCTGCTGTTACTGTGGTTACACACTAAGTCTGTCAAAGCCATAGAACCAACTGAAGAAAAATGGAAATAGCTGTGAGCTACTGGATTTAAGGAAGTCAATCATGTATGACTTCCTGGTCATCAATTGTGTCATAAGCAGCACATTGATATAAAATCTTATTATGAGAGGCATGAAGAGGCTTGGGGTAGATATGGAAACTCAATATTCTTCCTGTTAGTGCTTGTGTAATATGAAATCTCACCCTAAAAGACTATATTAGTCAAAAAACTTGTTACCTACTACTTTAGAGCCAGAAATGCTATATCTGGTATTGGAAACTTGTTAAGTGTCCAAAATAGAAGTGAAAAGTGTTATTTCATCTACATCAGGACTTAAGAGAGATTGAGACATTGTAAGAAAGGGAAAAATGACAATAATCTTCAAATTGTATATTATTAATTCTAGAAGGCTGGAAAGATAAAAGAACAGAAAGAAACATTGGAAGAAACTAAGGAAGCATTGAGTCTGGCTTTTTACAACAGGTAAAATGCAGTGTCTCAACAAGAATAAATGTATTGAACTCCAACTAGAATAAATGAGAAAATTCCAGCTAGAGAACCACATACACAGTAATAAAAAATGAAATTGAATCAAATTTTGAATGTGAATGAATTTAACAATGAACAATGTAAATTCAATGAGACACCAACAGGAATACCTGACTTTCCAACATCAATAAAGGGTTAAGGAGCAAACACACAAGCAATTCAGAGTTTCACAAACATCAAAAATGATTTTCAAAAGATTGACATACAGGAAGAAAAGAACCAAGTTCAGTTCCAAGCAATCCAAAGCCATGTTTTATTCTCTATGACCACCTGTATTTATTTACACAAAACACACTCATACAAAACAGACACACACACACACACACACACACACAAGTCCACACACACACACACACATACACACACATACACACACACACATACATACACTCACACACAAAATTAAAGTAAACAACTGGCCAGAGAGGGAAAAGAAAAAGAAAAAGTTATAATACACTCAATAGATAAACTATTCCCAAATTAAAAAGCCACCCAAGGGAAAATTTCTGAGTTAATAGGGCATAGAAAAGGAATTCTTCAAGGTGACAAGATATATCTTTCTATAGCTCAGAGATAATCCCATCTTTATGGATGGGTGATTTTGCAAGATGTTGAGAGAATGAAACAGTAATATGTACAAAGTAGAGAAATGTCCTGCTACAAAATAGACCATGGAAGTATAAGTTATTGCCAAAAACAGGGGCACACAAAATAATACAGAGTTAGTAAATAGTAACCTACATTGATTCCAGTATGTTCATATTAGCTAAAACTTCCCTGGCACATAAATTCCAAAATCTACCTAAAAAAAATAATCCTGGTCATTTGAGTGCAGAAACACACTGAAAATATTTTCTAGAGTGAACAAATGCATCTCATCTTATTTTGTATTTTAGTGACGTTATTCTGGCTGCTGCAAAGTATTCACATAGGAATTTCTATGGCACACAAGTCAGCCAGTGAAAAGTTTGTCTGCTTGTAAAGAGCTAGTTGCCATTCAGCAATTAACACATGGTTCAGAGGAAGAAATTGTAAACTGAAGATGCAACAAATAAATTCCCACTCATGGATATTTTTATTGAAGGAAAGAAATCTCAAGGGGCTGGCAATATGCCTCAGTGCATAAAGACACCTGCTACCAAGCCTGAAGACATGAGTGAGGTGTAAAATTAGTTATGTCAAATGATGTTCTTCTAGGACACACTGATGAAAGGATGTCTTGCTAAAGCAAACACGAACCATGACTTAGTAACTGTAGCATGCATGTGAAAGGACACTTGATAAAGGAGAATAAATATGACCCCACCAATAGTGGGAGATGAGCACTGAGCATTGGTTTGGTTTCCGCCACCTCACAACATGCATGTATTGCTTGCCTTACATAGTGTTGTTGAGCTCAACTATGGTAATGCTGTCACTGAGAGAATCTCCTCCAAGAACTGCTTGTAAAGTTCCTGCATCAGCTTGCTGCTTCAGTGGCCTCACCTTAAGTCAGTTGGGAAGCCTGGTGGTTTCTTCAGGATTGAACTACAGTTACTTGGTGTCTGCTTGCTGAAAGGACTAGAATATAAGCTGCTGGTTCATGCTTGGTGTCTGCCTGCCTAGAGGACTGGTCTTCAGTTACTAAGTCATATTTGGTGTTTGCCACAGGACTGAACTGCTGCCAAAGAAGATTGAGTTGAAAGTGGGTGTAGATACAGAACTGTGGCTCCGGCTCCTCTCATTTGTGCTTAGTTCCAATATTTCCATCTCCTCTCTTGAAACACATTATGTATAAGGAATGAGCTCAATGAACAGGAGACTGGGCTGCATGAAGCATTTCTTCTTCCCATGCTTCACACACACAGGAAGAAAAGATTTAAAAAATGGGCTCCTTCATTGCTGTTTGTATTGTTCATTCAGCAAAAGAGAAAATGACATACTACAAATAAACTCCATTTGTGTCTTGGTTCTTAGATGCTTCCTGCAGCTTTATATCTCAGCCTCCTATTCAAAATTACTTGATGAGTCTTTTTGTCTTTAGCATTGTCAAGTCTGAAATATTTTTAGTCAGATTTATTAACTTATGCAAAGAAAACCCTAGTAACAAATGACTCAGTAGACAGCCTAGGTTTTGCTTCAGACAGGAGAAACCAGTGTTGCTTTGTAATCTTGTCCTTTGAGCACCTCTTGCTAAGTGAGCGGTCTTCTTCATCCCTTCATTGGTCCACATGGTTATCCTGAAAACCCCAAATAAAAACAACTGGATCATTAAGAAGTATCACGAGAGCTGGAGAGATGGTTCACTGGTTCCTAGTGTACACTGTCCTTGGTGAGGATTCAATGTCAATTCCCAGCACCAGGATCAAGTGGTTCAAAATTACCTGCAACTCTAGCTCCAGGGGATCTGATGCCCTTTTCTGACCACTGTGAGTATCTTCACTCATATTTACATATGCCACCACAACCCTGGGTGCATACATGTATATATAATTTTAAAAATAAATCTTTAAAAAAGACATAAATAATAAAAAATAAATAAATGGAAATTTTCTGATTATACAGATTTCATTGGATCTCAGGTCCATAGAGCTCCAAGGCAGCTGCAATCTCAAGGCCCTTATTATTCCTGGACATTTGTTTGCTTTTGTATTAGATGAAGCCATAATTTCTACCTTCTATGTTATTCTGGGATTGGAGGAACACCTTAGTACTTGACATACAAAGAATGCCTCATGACTCACACCGTGCATTGTTATAAGCTGTTGTCATATCTATAGTTGTTATCAGGTTGGGAGATGCAGAAATTGCTTGTCTATGTAAAATTCTTTCATAGTGGATAATGTCTGGACTTTTAAATAATATATTACCAGTGAAAATTGAAAGATTCTGATGGATGTTTTCCGTGTATGTTGTCAGCTTTTAAAATCTTCCACAGCTCAAGAATTCATGGAGTATTCATTCAGGGGAGGAAAAAGAAAAGAAAAAGTAAAGAAAAGAAAGTCAGCATGGAGCTTCAGATTCACCAAGTCTTAGGTGAGTCCTGAGGGTCAATTTTGTAAGCAGGAAGCTTGGGGATGGAGAAGTTGTTCAGGGGTTAGAATGCACTCTCTGTCTTGCACATGACATTCTTTTTTGTTCATAGCACCCAATGACTCACAACTGTCTGTACTCCAGTTCTCAGGGACTTGACACCTTCTTCTAGTCTCCATAGCCCCCAGACATGCATGATGCACAAACACACATACAGGCAAAGTACGTATACACATAAAATACATTTTAAAGCAAAGACAGAAGAAAGCTGTGACCCTCAAGCAATAAATTTCAAAGATACAACTGTAGAAATACTGATTTGATTTTATAATGGGCTACCAAATCCATAGATATAAACTCATCTAGATATTTCAATAAATGTTAAAGGCACAAGTTGGAAAATGCAATCTTAAGAAATTAGAACTGTATAAATATACCCATACCCAAGAATTTCAAACCCTTGCTTAATGTGCTTACAACAGTTGTACCATGTACTGTGTGTGTTTTGCCAAGACTTCAGTACTCTAGCATTGTCTTGTATGTGTACTCATCTGAGTATTCTTGGGCCAACATACTTTGGAGATTCTCAAGGATGGATAGTGATGGGGAAGCCCACAGCACATGAGAAGCTTCCTAAGAATGTGGCCTGGCAGCCACGGGGCTCTTCATGAAGAAAGTCCTGTTTGACACATGAGGATCATCATCTTGAACTCTGAAAATTCCAACAAGGGATTCTACATTTCCATGTGGGTCTGTGAAAGATTTTGAAGAACTTGGTAGTTAAATCATCTCCATGTTCCATACAAATGGAATGTTAGGTATAAGCTCATCTGTACAAAATGACACAAGTCAAAGTTATTAGAGCCTCAGGTTGGCGACTGGTTAAATGCCATGCATACTGTGGAACCTTGGTTCTATGCAGAAATAAAGAAAATAATAAAGTAAAACATAAAATCCTATGCTTTGGGTATATACCTGTATTCAAGAGAGTCTTCTAATCAACACCTGAATGCGAGAGCCTTGACTTCATATGAGGGAAGGGTTTGGGAAGGGAGATGGCTCAGCAGGTAAGGGTACTTCTTGCTGTATCTGATACCTAATTTTGGTTCCAGGGACCTACATGGTAAAAGGAGATAACCAAGTCCTATGTGTTATCTTTTGACCTTCACACATAAATAGATGATAGATAGATAGATAGATAGATAGATAGATAGATAGATAGATAGAT
>JADRCD010210229.1:0-27273 GCA_019843815.1 Montemys delectorum
CATACCATGTGTGATCTTTTGTGATTGGGTTACCTCACTCAGGATGATACTCTCCAGATCCATCCATTTCCCTAAGAATTTCATAAATTCATTGTTTTTAATAGCTGAGTAGTACTCCATTGTGTAGATGTACCACACTTTCTGTATCCATTCCTCTGTTGAGGGACATCTGGGTTGTTTCCAGTTTCTGGCTATTATAAATAAGGCTGCTATGAACATGGTGGAGCATGTGTCCTTATTACATGATGGAGCATCTTGTGGGTATATGCCCAGGAGTGGTATGGCTGGGTCCTCTGGTAGAACTATGTCCAATTTCCGGAGGAACCGCCACACTGATTTCCAGAGTGGTTGTACCAGTTTGCAATCCCACCAGCAATGAAGGAGTGTTCCTATTTCTCCGCAACCTCTCCAGCATCTGCTGTCACCTGAGTCTTTTATCCTAGCCAATCTCACTGGTGTGAGGTGGAATCTCAGAGTTGTTTTGATTTGCATTTCCCTGATGACTAAGGATGTTGAACATTTCTTTAGGTGTTTCTCAGGAATGGCTACTTTTCCATAATGGGAAACTACCAAATAATTTTATTTTCTATATTGTCCAAATAAATTTTGCTACATAAAATATGAACTAATATATTCATTTCTCAGTTAAACATATTTTTTGCTTTCTTAAACAAAGTGCATTTAGTTATTAACTACTTCATACATGTCTCTCCTAAACGTTTGTCGGAAAACCCTGTATTTAGACATGCTTTTCTGCGTTTCCTTAGCCCTGGAGACAACACTACTTTGGTTTCTCTTATGGACTCCAAACACTTTCTTGGAGGATAGCCCTTTTTATGTCTCCATGTCTGAGTTGCTGTTTTCCTCTGGCTTTTCCCCGTCCCTTTGATTTTGTTCCTCAAGAGATGGAGTCCAGCCTCCTCACAGACCCTTCTTACCCACTCTTCTCCTGTGTTTCTACTTGGGAACTTTTTACAACACTCTTACTTCCTGAGCTCTCCCATGTTTTAGTAAAACGTACTCTGCCTTACTTTTCAACTTCTCTGGCATTTTTTTTCCATTTAATGAACAAAAATTATTTTTTACTTTATAGTTTCTTTTTCAAAAAATATTTAAAAAATATTCATGTGGTTACTATTTCTTAGTCCATTTATATGCTCAGAGTCTGGAGACATCTCAGTAGACACATGCATTGATAAAAGGCATTATACCGGTGGCATTGTGTGGTGTATGCATGCATATGTGTGTGTGTGTGTGCTTGTGTGCGTGCGTGCGTGCATGTGTGCGTGTGTGCGTGCGTGCGTGCATGCGTGCGTGCGTGCATGCGTGCGTGCGTGCGTGCGTGCGTGTGTGTGTGTGTGTGTGTGTGTGTGTGTGTGTGCATGTGTTGATTAGATTAAAAGATGCGGTGGTGGTTTGCGTGCCTCAGAATGGTCTCACCGGATTCTGTGTCTAGCGCTCTGACTTGGGATCTAGCGTCTCAGAGACCATGAGTCTCCCACGGCTTTAGAACTGAGGTGTCTAAGGAAGACAATCAGGTCTTTCTTTCCCTCTTCCTTTCTTTCCATTTTCCTTGACAAAGTGTCTAGCAAATGTTAACCACTTAATAAATGTCTTGAATAATTGAATTAAATATTCATTTGGATGTTTGTTCATACTCAGAATTTTCCCCTTTGTCAGCACCATTTATTTCCTTACTATGTCTCTAATTCTACCTTAATGTATGGATATTTAAAAAATGAAAACTTGAAAATGTTTCATTGATTGTCTCTAATGCCTATCCATGACATCAACTCCCCAATCAGTATTCTACCTCTAATTGAATTAGCACAGGTGAAGACTTTGTGAACGGTGTCTTATGCAGCGAGGTGTCTCTGCCTCCTCGAAACTCCTTGGGTTTTCCCTTCATTCCCATGATGCTCCAGTTTTGATAGCAGTGCTACTCTCAGCAATGCCATATTACTTAGTGAAAAGATCCGTGCTGAAACTGACCACTAATTTGCAATGCTTTTTCCAGAGTGAAAAATTGGACTAAATTTTGAAGACAAATAATTATATTTGCTGAGTCTGAAGATTAGTCTGCCAGTTCAGACTCATGGCAAATTGTTATTGTTCTCAAATTTAGCATCTGTTTGTTTGGTTGGTTTGATTTTTCCAGACAGGGTTTCTCTGTATAGCCCTGGCTGTCCTGGAACTCACTCTGCAGACCAGGCTGGTCTCGAACTCAGAAATCTGCCTGCCTCTGCCTCCCAAGTGCTGGGATTAAAGGCGTGCGCCTCCACCGCCTGGCTAAACTTAGAGTCTCTTTTATCTACAACATCGTAAATGGTATAACTCCAATGATTCGATGTGGAACTTAGCGTTTGTTTTCAGGGACTCACTGTTTTGTAAAGTTGTTTGATAAATTTATAGCAGAAGAGAAGATACCTCTGCCAGTCATATAAGTGCTTTGGACATAATTTGTATTTCTGCTGTTATACGCAGAAACCTGTGCCAGAGGGGAGAAAAGGAAAAGAAATTTTGTTTAGAAAGAAACTAGCAGTTGGAGATGGTGGTTTTAATCTATAAATATCTCCCTCAGGAGGACTGAATAACCAACTAATTCCGTCGAAAAAAATAAACTGCTTAAGATAATCAAAATACTCCACTCAGTTAAAATGTTTACTGGATATATTTTCAGTGGGTTTTCAAGTAAAAGTGGCATCTGAGTATTATGATAAGATATTTAATAAGAAAGATATATAAAAACCAGAATTTTATGTGACAAAATACAAATACTGTACTGAAATGCAAATAATACAATATAGCATAGAAGGGCCTTTATAAACATATTGGCTTATTCATTTACTAGGCACAAGCCCCTGGATAGCTGAGCTTTCCTCTTTACAAAAAAGTAAGCTATTCACATACCATAAAATAAACACACTTTCTTTAAAATAATCATATGGCATGGGATATTTCTAACAGATAAAAATATTAATTATCTAAGTAATATGGATATCTATAGCGTTTTACATAGTAAAGCTTTACTGGACGATCACCAGACTTAGTTTATGAAGTGCTGGTGACATGCAATTGTTTAATGATGATGTCCATTAGCTATTTAACTTGAATATGTGTTTCCAAATCAATGGTTCTCCTCTCTCTCGTTCTGAAAAAAAAATCCATTTAGAAAAAATATGGAGATTCCTAAAAAAACAGAGAGTTACTTTATGATCTAGCAGATCTACCACTGAGTGCTTATCCCAATATTCTCTATGAATAAGAATATTAGTATCTCTGTGTTCATCAGTGCACTGTTTACAATAGTCAAGGTATGGGAACAAACTAAACGTCTATCTATGCATGAGTGGTTACGAAAAATATGTGGCCAAACTGTTGGACAGTATTCACCCTTAACAAACAAATAAATTTTGCACTATGGTACAGTATGAATATAACTTAAGGATGTGATACTAAGTGACATAGAACAAACAGACAAATATTCCTCGAGTCCACTTATACTAATACTGGAAACACTTAAGTCTATCAGACAACATCATGAAACTGGAATAGTGGCTTTCCAGGGGGCTAAGGGACCTGAGTAAAGAGTAACTGCCAGTCAACAGGTGATCATAAAGGTGACCACCTAAAAAGACTAATTTCCAGAGAGTCTGCTTTGTACATTCAGTCAATAATAATAGAATGTCTACTTCAAGTTTTGTTCAGAGGGTAAGCTCCATGGGACATGTTCTTAGTACAACATTAAAAGATGAAAATTATCCTTATAAACTGATGAATAGCAATAAGTTACAATTTTAAGTGATTCAACAATACTACTACTAGATACTTATCCAAAGAATTGCAATCAATATTTTCTTTTGAATTTAATTAACATTTTTCTACTCCGTTTTCTTTTACGTTTCATTCTTTCATGTCACATTTTCTATATCTATGTCTATATCTTTATCTATCTATCTTCCTATCTATCTATCTATCTATATATATTATATGCATTTTATATACTGTGAAGTAGTGTGTGTATACACACACACACACACACACACACACACACACACTTGTGTGTTGTGTATTTTAGTGGGAGAAAAATAGAAACTCATAATAATAATACCATAGATTTTAAGAGATTTCAGGGACAGCCGCAGCAATTTAAGCCAATAATTGTTAAATCAAATTGACAATTCAGTGATCCATGTATTTTAACTTTTCTGCAGTTCAAGAATAGTAATACTTACACATTTTTAAAGTATTTTTCTTGGGTACATGCCCCGGAGTGGTATAGCTGGGTTTTCAGGTAAAACTACTTCCACTTGGATAATGGAGTGAGGAACTCTGGGAAGAGGACCAGGAGGGGAGCAACATTTGTAATGTAAATAAATAAAATAATGACTTAAAAAAGAATTAAAAAAACATGTCTCCCTTCTTTCCCTCTATACAGTCATCCTTTCCCTCTTCCTTATACACTGAGACTGAATCTCACACTGTCTGTCACTAGCCCAGGACCCCTCATGGAGCCCACATGAGTCTTGAATTTGTGGCAATATTCCTTTCTTAGCCTTGTAAGGTCTGGGATTATGAGTTACCTTGCCTGGTTTTAAAATTATTACTAATATAACAATGTAACAAAAGTCAGCATTTTTAAAGAACTGCCTACAAGTTTTAAATTCATGGCATGGTAATTTGGCATGATAATTTGTTCTGTTGGAAGGATGAAATCAATTTGAGAAGGCCAATTTGGAAAATTAAAGTTTGAGTTTTATGTGTACAGAGAAGACTGGAGAAAAACATGTTAGTGTTTTCAGAGACACTAGGAGTTTTAAAAGTTGCAACATGTCTAGCCATTTTCCTCTGCTGGGAATAGAGAACAGGTCTTAATACTAATTATAACAACTAGCATTTGCATAGCACTTTATTGTTCCCAAAATACTTTCCTGTCTCCTGGTAGATATGGCTGGAGGTAATTGAAATGAGCTACTTAGAATAATTTAACATTCACTCTTATTCTTTGGCAGAGAACAGACAACCCCATGACAGGTAGGTTGTATAATTCCCCAGGGGTTAAAGAGAAGTGATATATAACCCTTTGGGATTCCATTTAGTTTGTACTTTTGTATTTCCTATTCTTTGTTATACAAAATGAAGCTTAAAGAAGGTAATAAAGCCAGGGTACTGATACATAACCATTCTCAGAAGAGCAGCACTTAATTAAGCCTCAAGTTAGTTAATTCTATAGTTTTTTGCCTGAAATCCATATTCAGAAAATTATATTTCTATATCTCTATAGTACAGTTCCCACAATTGCAAAAGTGAATCTCTAGATGCATGTGAAATGGCTCTGGTTCAGCTTAAAAACTCATTCAACATACAACACTGCTAATGCTGTGTATATATAGCACCCTCAGTGCCTGGTGTATACGCTACCCCTAATGCCCTGGATTTGGAGGCAGGTTAGCCCTTTTGTGCTGGCAGTGAAATTGGAATTTTATTCCTAGTTGCCATGTGTTTTTGGCAAGAATATATGTTGAAAACAAATGTTAGCTATAGATATGTTTATATGTGTTACTTTGTGACATCTTTTCTCATTTGAATTGGCCGCTTTAGAGTTTTCAGATTTCAGTGGAACACTGTTAGATATCTATTTGTGGACATGTGCTCTTTCCATTTTCTTTTAGCTGGCTTTAGTTGGTGGCATTTAATTCCAGAATGTTTTCTGTCTCAGTAAAATTACAAGCCAAGTCAAAAATGATTTTGCTTGTGCTCAGTGATGTGAGCCTCTAAGCAGTATGACTGTACAACTGCAGTTAAGACCATTCTCTAGAAATATGCAATTCTTCAGATATGAATTAATTCTAGGTAGTTGAATCAGTACATTTAAAAAATGAAGTTAGATAAACTATAATCAATCAGATTAACTCTTCAGAATGTTAAATGTAAATACTACTGTGTGAGACTGACTATATGAGCACTGTACCAATTCTTGAATAAGAAGAGGCAAAGCACATAAGTACTTACAACAGAAGCAAACTGAAAGGTATTCAGCTGTGCTCACCAGAATACAGGGAGAAATGCACCTCTCAAGCAATGTTATCATTTACATAATCTAAAGAACCTTAAAAAAGAGAAAGTCAAACACACACAGAGGTTACATTTAAGTAAATTTCAGCAAAACTTATATTGGAAGAGAGGGAGAATCACCATGACTTGGAGGTAGAAGGATCAAATTTAAGAGCGGCAGGAGAAAATCATCCAGCAATGTAGGTGGAAAGGGAAAGTGGTCCCATGGGTGCTTCATAGATGATAACAAGGATAAAATGTAGAATTAGAAAGTGTTAAGCCAGGAATACTGTAAGGGAGAAAGTTTAGAAGTGCCCAACCATTGAGCTAGTCAAGGCATATTAAAATTAACTGATGTGTGTGTGTGTGTGTGTGTGTGTGTGTGTGTGTGTGTGTGTGTATGTGTGTGTGTCTGTCTGTCTGTCTGTCTGTCTGTCTGCCTGTCTCTTTCGTGAATCCAGAGCTCTTGGGTGGGTACAGCGTGCTCATGACCCACAGGGAGTCAAAGCAGATTAACTATTCACCACTACATCTTACTTCAAGCCAGGATCAGACATGGACTCTCACTCATGGATTGACCCTTAAGTTAAATCAGTAATTGGTTGGCTGCCCTTATAAGCTCCGAGTTACCATTGCCTGCATCTTTCATGCAGGGCAGGTAATGGGTTATAGGTTGTGTGGCTGGGCTGGGGAGCAGCCACAAAACCTATAACCCAATAACTCTGGTTACAGAAGATGACAGGTTCAGACTCAGTGAGGTTATTCTTGTAGGTTCCAGGAAATTCCACTAAACTAGGTTTTTACATTGTAACCCATTCCAGTCATTTCTCCCCATACTCTCTTCCTATGTCCCTCCCTCCCTGACTTGATCCCTCCTATTCCCTTTCCCATTTGCCCCAAGACCACCCACTAAAATCTATTCTATTTCCCACTCCAAAGGAGATCCATGCATCCACCCTAGCCCTTTCCTCTTTATCTAATTTCTCTGGATCTATGGATTATAGTATGATTATCCTTTACTTAATATTCACTTTACTTAGTATTTACTTTATATTCACTTATAAGTGAGTAATACCATGTTTGTCTTTTTGTATCTCAGTTGCCTCACTCAGGACGATATTTTATAGTTCCATCCATTTGCCTGCAAATGTCATTTTTTCCCCTAACCGCTGAGGAAAACTCCATTGTGTAAATACACCACATTTTCTTCATTCGTTCTTTGATTGAGGGATATCTAGGTTGTTTTGAGTTTCTGGCTACTATGAACAAAGCTGCTTAGAAGATAGTTGAGCAAGTGTCCTTATAGGATCAGGCATCATTTGGATACACGCCCAAGAGTAGTATAACTGGATCTTGAGGTAGTTAGATTGCCATATGGATTTGTATAGTGGCTGAGCAAGTTTATACGCCCACCAGCAATGGAGAAGTGTTGCCCTTGCTGCACATCCATGGCAGTATGACTTGCCATTTGTGTTATTGATCTTAGTCATAATGACAGTTATAAGATGGAGTCTCAAAGTAGTTTTGAATTGAATTTCCCTGATAGCTAAGGAAGTTAAACATTTCTTTAAGTGCTTCTCAGCCATTTGAGATTCCTCTGTTGAGAACTTGTGGATACTCCATTTTAAGTTGGATTATTTTGTTTGTTGATGTCTAGTTTCTCAAGCTCTTTATTTATCTTGTATATTAGTCCTCTATGAGATGTGGAGTTGGTGAGGATCTTTTCCCATTCTGTAGCCTGAAATTTTGTCTTATTCATATTGTCCTTTACCTTACAAAGCTTTTCAGTTTTATGAGGTCCCACTTATTAATTGTCAATCTTAGTGCCAGCACTGTCAGTGTTCTGTTCAAGAAGTTGTCTATGGTTTCATAGGATACTTTGTCTTCTATCATGTTCAATGTATCTTGTTTTATATTGAGGTCTTTGATTCTCTTGAGTTTTGTACAGGGTGAAAAATATGGATCTATTTGCATTCTTCTACATGCAGACATCCAGTTAGACCTGCACCACTTGTTGAAGATGCTTTTGTTTTTCCAATGAGGCCTCTTTATCCAAAATAAGCATGTGGATTTATGTTTGGATTTTGATTTGATCCCATTATCAATGTGTGTGTTTTTATGACAAGAAAAAGTGATTTTTATAACTATAGCTGTGTAGGACAACTTAAAATCCTCGTTAATCTTTCTGTTTGCAACAGAATGTGGGCAATACATGTGTATGTAGGTTTCTGTCTTACATGCATATGTGTGCATGTGTATGTGAATGCACACATTCATGTGAAAGCTAGAGGTCTTGGATATTGTTATACAAGATGCTGTCCTCTTTCTTCTTTTGAAACAGCTTTTTTACTGGCCTGGAGATTGCTAATTTGGCTAGGCTATTTGGTCAGGAAGTTCCAGGAATCCATCTGCCTCAGTCTTCCTAGTTTTCCATCATGTGTAACTATGTCTGGCTCTTTTACATGGCTTCTATGGATGGACTTTAGAGCCTCATGATTGTACATGCATAGTGACTCTTTTTAAAGTTTTCTATTGGGTTATGTAAAGAATACTTGTGTTTCTTTTAATATCTGATAACTTATCTTCTATATTTTTATTTCATATTTTTTATTTTTACCTATTTCTTATATTTTACTTATTCTTCAACAATAAGCTGCTATTAAGTAAAAGCTTATGATTTATTTCTTTATATTGCTGCTTCTTTACACTTGATATTTTAGTAGGGTCTTACTATTTGTTTATGTCTTCAACCTCTTTGTATTTTCCTGACTTTCACTAAGGTACATGATTTAAAATGATATTTCTTGGAAGTCTATATCTTGAAGGGGTCATAATGATTTAAAATGATATTTCTTGGAAGTCTATATCTTGAAGGGGTCATAACACTTTCATTGATGGCTACTTGTTTCCTAGAGCATTGTATATGTTTTGAATAAGTTTGTTTTATGATATTTCTGAAACTATGAATATTAATCTATGTCTTCAATGTAAGAACTACAATGTGGTTGTGGCTATTCAGTGGAAATAATTGTGAAGGTGGAGTGGGAAGCTATGGTTCTGCCTTGTGTTTAGTTCATATCAGATATGTTTCTATGTTGTTCTTTTCTTTTATAGAAATATATTATCTAGTCCACTTGTTCACTGAGATTAGATCTCCCAAAAACATGACATGGAGGTCATAGATACAACCTGTCACCTTATGTAGGGTCGAGGTTTATGTTCTGTCTTTCATTCATAGCTATTCATACTGGCTAGAGTTTGAAGAGTAACTCTACCCCCTAAGTAAGCAGGTATATAGATAACTAGAATTTTATTTCAACATTTTATTCCCACTTGTGTTCTCCTAACAACCTTTGTCCATATCCACTTTCATTACTTAAATAGAAGGCAAATAGTTTGTTGATTATGACTGACATGTGTGTTTTACTTTTTCTCTCCTCTTCCACATAAATTCATTATTATAATAAAATATGTAGTAATTATTCTTAGAGGTCAATGCAGTTAATAGCCTATTTCTGTGTTAAAATAGAATGACCAAGACATTACTCTGTGATGTATAGTTTGAAAATCAGGTAGGGATAGTACTAGAACATTAGCTGAAAGCTTATATCTTAATCAGCAAGCATAAAGAAGAGTGGTAAAGAAGAGAGAGAGACATACACACAGACAGAGAGACAGAGAAAGAATGAGAGAGAGCAAATTAACTGAGAATGGTTTGGACTTAAAGCACTAACCCAGCTTTCTACATTAAATTTCTATTAAACCGAAAACTATAACCAAGGCAAGGAAAAGTGCTGTATGTAAAGATTAGAGAAGAAGTGAATAAAATAGAATTAGTAAAACAGTAGAAACTAACAACTAAAGCCCCCTCTGTTCTTTGAATATATCAATGGAAGCTATAAATCTAGCAAGAATAAAATGAAGAATGGGGCAATCATCACCATCCTTAGAGAAACCAACAGTTAATAAGAGAATGCTGTCAGTGATGTATAGAAACAAACTAGATGACTTAAAGATATAAAACCTGAAAGTCAACCTTTGGTGCTTTATTTCCTCCAGCAAATTTCAAGTCTCCTCCAGCAGCACCAATTACCTTTAGTAGGCATTTATATTCATATATCAACATACATATAAGTCATGAAGCTACAAGGGTAACTGTGGTGGGATTATTTTTAAGGAAGTCATTATAAGGTGAAAATAAGATTGTTATAGAATACATACTATATGGCAGAATGTGGGAAAGTTGATGGGGAGTGGGAAGGAAGGATAAGAGTAAAAAAAAGGTGTATAGAATGACAAAAGCAAACTCCTTACTTTGTATGCTACTTAATAAAACCATTTAGGGCTGGGTGGTAGTGGCGCACACCTTTAATCCCAGAACTTGGGAGGCAGAGGCAGGTGGATTTTTGGGTTCCAGGCCAGCCTGGTCTACAGAGTGAGTTCCAGGATAGCCAGGGCTACACAGAGAAACCCTGTCTCAAAATAAACAACAACAACAAAAAAAAACCAATTCGATCATCAATAGGAGGAAAGGACCTTGGCCTTGTGAAGGTTTTGTGCCCCAGTGTAGGGGAATGCCAGGGCCAATAAGTGGGAGAAGGTGGGGTGGCAGGCATGGGGAGGGGGGAGGCAACAGGGGTTTGTTCTTGTTGGTTTTGTTTGTTTGTTTGTTTGTCTGTTTGTTTGTTTTTTGGAGGGGAAAGGAGAAATTTGCATGTAAATAAAGAAAATATCTAATAAAAAACCATTTAGCATAACATTCTTATTTTATATGATCAAAATATTAAGGTAAGCAAAAGTCTTAGACAATAAAGACATATTTTTACAAAGAAATTTCATTAAATAAATGTAAAAATCACTGTCATCTTGTAACCTTTAAAATGCATTCAGTTCAAGATAATTTTTTAAATGAGTCTAGTAAACAAAAGACTAGATATCTCATAGTCAGACTCATTTGTATCTACATACTGTATCAGAATATCTGTATTGCTCCAACATTCGACTGCTGAAGTCCCAGACCTCGGGTGATTACATAAAGAGTCATGGACTTTTGGAGAGTGACCAGGTCATGAACATGCAGTCTGATGAAGAGGAGTCTTCCCAAGAAAACATGTTTAATGAGGACTCAGATAGAAGAAGCTATTGAAGCACTGAAGGGTCAGACCTCTCCAGAGAGTCTGCTAGCATCTTGACTGTAGAGTTCACAAACCTGATAATGGAGACATTTCTGTTGTTTATAAGGCTACATAGAATATGGTATTCTTCCAAAGCATATGAACAGACTAAGACATGACCCAACCCAAAAGCTATTTTAGCATTACCAAGAGTATAACAAAAATTACTATGTTCCCATTTCATATACACTACTTCTCTTGGAACTCTTACAGTTATATAAAAGGATTAAAACAATTTCAGGTAATAATTTGTATTGGAAGCCACAACAAAAGTTTAAAACAAAGCCTGTATTATAGGCTATTCTGCACAAGGACTACCCAATTTCATTACATCAATGGGTAAAATATTTGAAAAGTGGAGGTGAGCCTACACTAAGAATTTTAGACACATAACCAAATGTAAGGAGTAGACTTTAATTGGATCTTAATTCTTTTTGTAAAATAATATTTATTTTGTTTTTATTACTGTTTTCCTATGTATATACGTGCATGCATGTATATGTGTGTGTGTTGGGGTTGTGGGTGTCGGTGTGGGTGTGCCCACATAATCCAGAAAAGATATTATATTCCTGGAACTGATGTTACAGATGCTTACAACATGGATGCTGGGAACCATTCTGGTCTTCACCAGGAGAAGCGGGACCTGTTTTTATTGTTACTTATTTATTCTGTCAGATATTACATCCTAACTGCAGTTTTCTCTCCTTTATCACCTCTCAGTCCCCCCAACCCCACCTCTTTTCTCCTCCAAGTCTACTCCTTCTCCATTTCCCTTCAGAAAAGGGCAAGCCTCCCAGGGATATGAAACAAACATGGTATATCAGGTTGCAGCAAGACTAAGCATTAGCACCTCCTCTCATATTAAGGCTGGCAAAGGCAACCCAGTATGAGGGAAAGGATCCCAAAAGCAGCCAAAAGAATCAGAGATGTCTCCCTCCACTCCCACTGTTAGGAATCCTACAAGAAGACCAAGCTGAACAACTATAACACTTGCAGAAAACCTAGGTCATGCTCATACAGGCTCCTGGATTGCTGGTTCAATCTCTATGATCATCTATTGACCCAGGTTAGCTGATTCTATAGGTCATGTTCTTGTGGTGTCCTTGACCCCTCTGGCTCCTATAACCCTTCATTCCCCTCTTTCTCAGGATTCTACAGCTCCACCTAATGTTTGGCTGTAAATCTTTACATTGGTTTCCATCAGTTGTAGGCGAAGCAGCAGAATAGCATTAGGAATCATTTTATTGTTTTGGTTTTTTCCAGTTGTGTTTGGTTCTGCCCTAGGTTTCTAAGCTATCTAGCATCTGGTTTCTGGCCCTCTAGGCTGTGTCAAGGGTGTCAAGGGTGTCAAGGGTGGGCTCGTTCTCCTGGCATGGGTCTTAAGCTGCACTAGTCATTGGAATATCCTTTTATATAGCCGGAAGTGTTATGTCTGGGTCTTGAGGTAGATCAGTTCCTAATTTTGGAAAAAACTACCAAATTGATTTCCAATGTGGCTATACAAGATTGCACACCCACTACCAATGGAGGAATGTTCCCCTTGTTCCACATCCTCACCACCATAAGCTATTACTTTTGTGCTTGATCTTGGCCATTCTGACAGGTTCAAGATGGAATCTCTAAGTAGTTTTGATTTGGATTTCACTAATGGCTAAGGGTGTTGAACTTGACCATTGAGAAATGTCTCTAGAAGTCTAGATCCTAACTTTTAAAACATATAAGAAAAAATTCAATTAATTACAATGGATTAAAGTGTGACTTTAGCATCAGATAACATCAAGCAGTATTTACTCTTTTGTTATGTAAGTCATATTTGTACTGTTTAAAACATGGGTATTTTATTTATTATTTTATTATTCATGTGTGGTTCTATGTGCATTGAATAAAAACCCTGATTTCATGGCTATAGAATAATGTTCAGTGTCTTTCTCTATTGTGCTTTCTACTATTCCTTGAAGACAAATCTGCTTACTGAAATGGAAGCTCACACTTTCAGTGAGTCTAGCTCCTAGGATCCATACGTACTACCCCAAAACAGAAGTTATGGGCTATTTTACAGGGGCCTGGAAGTATGAACTCAGGTCATCATGCTTATGGGACAGGATCTCTTACTCATTGAGCTAGCTGCAGACCCAAACACACAAGTTAACACAGACTGGAATGGGTGACATGAGGTCCAGGATCATTTCTTAAGGACTTAAGAAAAAAAATAGTTAATAAATCTATATGAAGAATATATGGAATTTGTTATAAAGTTTCTCTATTTTGTTCCTAAGAATTGGTGACTCAACTTTTATTAAAGGTGAGGACCTGTGAGCCCTCCCCACTTTCATTTCTCCTCCATCTCCTCTTGTATCCACTGAGGTATAGCACATTTGGAGTTTCCAATTATTCAACCTGGCAGTGACATCATAGTGATCATTGCAAATGAGCAGAGTCACATTTTTTGTCTTATTTTGAACAAGATAGAACATTAATTAACCCATTCATACAGGACCTTCCAAGTCTTATTAATTTTTCCTTAAAAGCAATGAGAACCCAGTGCAGTAGTTTTAGTAAGAGATGCTCATATTTGAGACATGAGAGGTTACTTGTTTTCCAAGGAGAATGAGTTTGTTATAGGAGGATGAGCAGATGGGACGAAGGCAGTATGCTTCAGTCCATAGTTTATTCACACGAGTGTATTTATTGAGCACTTAGTATGTTCTAAGTGCTTAGGCATGGTTCTTCGTACCACAGTAATGTAACAGTTGGTATGGTTGAATTAGGACTGCCATGGAGATGATAAAAAGATTTGAAATGTATTTTGAGAGTAATATTAAAATATAAGTACTTGACAATGATCAAAGGTTTCCAACTAGAAATATGGGATGAAATATCTACCATGACAACAAATTTGTATGGAAAAATCATCAGTAGATTTTGAATATGTTAGGCTGGACAGATTTATCAAGTCAATCCATTGGCTCTGAGCTGTGGCTGGGAAGTCTTGGCTTCTGAGAGTTCCTGACCTTGAGTTTTGCTGTCTCTATTTTTTTCCCTGATTCATCCTATCACAGTTGTTTCTTCCTTCCTTCCTGTTATTCTTCCACAAGTGAATGGTGGTCATTACCTCTCCATTATACTTGCATGGTCTTCAGCTCTCTGTTTTCCCATGAGGCCTTTGAGGACTAGCATGCTAACTTATTCTAGCTAGTCAGACTCTGACACTTGAAAGGCATTTAATTGTAGATATGCTTTAAAGGATGGTTTGAGAGTCCGATTAAGACCACATTAGGACCTAAACCCAGAAATACAGCTAGTGTCACAAGTCCTGGCCTCTCCTCATATTCTCCCCAAACTTCTGTCTGAAGAACAGCAGTAGCAGATCCAGATTTTCATTTCTCCTTCCTTCGTCTTATCCTTTAAACAGAGGAATTAAACTTCAAGTGGATATTGGGGAAACATTAAGAATGTATATGCAGTTTGTTTAAGTAAGATTGTAAAAACAGGAGCTGCAGAAACACTACCTACTTACCCAACTCACAGGAAGTCTGTAACGCTTATTCTTGACCCAACTGAAAACGGAACATGACCTGGAGAGAGGCAAACACTTTCAACCTTCCTTCTTGTGTTTGAAAGTTGAGAGTGTATGAGAGCTTAGAAATTCAGCCTCTGTTATTCCACCAAGAGTCAACCTTTCAAAGCACATTTAATGTTAATGATTATAATCATGAATATAGAGAGAAATTATTCTTTCAAATGTAGCAATTGGTTTTGTAGCTGAATAATCAAATTTTGCAAAATCTTTGTGGTAGATTTCATAGTCATACTTGTGTTGAATGTGGCTTGTTAATATACAGAACGTTATGAATCTGATAATAGCGCCACTTGGTGTCCTTGAATTCTGTATCCTGGGAAAACCACTGAAGTATTCATTATTCACATATGGCTTCAGACCTTACTTAATTATCACTTTTTGGCATTTTTTTTCACTAAGATCAAGAACTGTAGCAAACATTAGTTAATGACTAGGTATATTCTAAAGTTTCTAGATTTATGAATAAGTCAAAATGTATTGACAAAGCATTTGTCCCAACTGCTTATCATGACATTATTCATAGTGTCTTCATATAGGAAAGAAAGTAATTGCTGATGTAGTCAGACATCTAGTTATCAGGACATAACCCCAGAGGTTAAATAATGCTAAGTATTTCTATCATCCCTAGGACAGGTGAAGGATTCCATTTACTTTTAATACTGTTGGGATATGTGTTTTGAGCATTCAAGCTTCAGTAAAAATTTCTTCTTTCTTTGTGCTCAAGAATGTGATCAGTAATGTCAAAATAAGACTAAAAATAAAACATAAGTTGCAGTTTTTACATGACTGCTCTAAACTAGATGCACCAACCATTAGCAAAACCATTGAGTTTAAATCTATTATTATTCTGATGTATTGAAGCCTGAGGGTGATTCTGCCTTTGGTAACACTGAAACTTAATGTGAACAATATCCCTGAAAACAATCACATAATAGGGCCTTTATCATTGCTTCATTAGCACCCAGAGGCTGTTTGGGAAGAGATTATCCCTGTCTATTCAGCAGGGGGCTTCTCAGTTCTTCTCTCTGACATTGTGTTTTCATTCCAGAAGATAACTATGAGCTATCAGATGCCAAATACACCATGAGCTTTTATCTAAGTTCTGAAGGGGAAAAATGATCCAGGAAAGTACCCATTCTACAACTAGAAAGACTTTAGGGTATGAATTAGAATTATAATATGCCACAGTGTCATATTAAAATGGGGGACCCGATGCCAATTTCATTATAAGTGGTTTACAGCATCTACAGAAACAACACTTTCACTCACTAAATTACTATACATCCCTAAATTTTGGAAGAGAAATCTACACAGATGTAGAATCTAAATAGAACAAAGCCAAGTAAAGAGTTGGCAAAATTCCAAGAAACTAGGACAGTGGCAGCAAATACACTGTGTAATTCAGCCATTTCCCCAACTGCACCCAAGAAGGATTTTTATCATATGAACATACTCATTCATTTTTTTTCAAGGCCTTATTGACAGTCTGCTTTATGCTATTCTGTTTTAAAATCACAAGGAATTTTGTGATCCAAATAGACCCCCAAATTCTTGTCAGTAAATTATATATATAAATATAAATATATATATATATATAAATATATACATACACACACATACACACACATGCACACACACACACACACACACACACACACACACACATTGGTTCAAGATACAATAGTGGGGTGAAGGGGCCAAAAAGCGAGTAGATGTCCTAAAGATACACAGTGCTTTAATTTAAATGGAGCAATCTCTTGGTCAGATTTCTGTTGTGATAACAACAACAAAAAGAAACTAAAAACACACCTTTTAAAAAAAGTAGAGATTTGTTTCAGTTTACATTTTTTGAGGTAACAGTCCAAGATCAAATAGTGAATTGCTTTGGAACTCTTAATAGTTTATCTAATAAAAGAAATCTCACTTCATTGAGCCCAGACACAAAGTAAGGAAGGCAATGTAGGTCCAGCATTCTCCTTCAAGCACATATTCCCAAAGACATAGGGATTTCCACTATACACAGCTAAAATTCTACTTCCCTGTAAGATGACTCTGGAGACTGAGCTTGTAAATATGGCTCTTTGGGGACACTTGTCCAAACCATAGCAAATGGCTAGGAATATTACACTCAGGAAGTAACATTTGAGCATTAGGGAATGCAGTTCAATGGTAGAGCACTCGCTTTAGCATACATGAGGTCCTGGATTCAAGTCCAAACACAGAAATGAGGAAGAAGAGAAATGGAGAAGGAGGAGAATGGGACAGAGAAGGAGGAAGGCAAAGAACAGAGAGAGGGAAGGAGGAAGGGAGGGAAAAGGATTGGGAGATAGTGAGGGCAGGAGGTAACATTTGAACAAACACTTGAAAGAAAAGGGAGAAGGATTAATTGATAATTGAGAAATTCTAAGAGTCAACAACAAAATAAAAAAGCCTTTAGCAGAGTGTGTCTAAAGTGTTTCAGGGACAGGAGGGGAGACTGTAGTAGAAAAATGAATGAGCATAAGGGTTAGTAATAAGGTTGAGAGGTCTCTGTGCACATGTATGTGTTGGTGTGGTGTTTTAATGATTTTACTGCTTAGGAAGAAGGAAATGAGAATTGTATTGGAGTGCTGATCATGGGTGTCAGGGGCTGGGCTGTAGTCCCAGCACTCAGGAGGCTAAGGCGGGAGGCCTGAATTCTTGGCCAGCTTGGGCTACATAGGAGCCTCTGGAAAAACAAACAAACAAACAAATGAAATAAAAAGAAAATGAATGTATGATTTACACTGGCTGTTGTATAGAAAATGAGCTGAAGATGCAGGAATTGTAGCTATCAGAGCTGGAGCGATGCTGGCTTCTCTGGCACATGCCCAAGGACTCAGCTACTTGGAAGACTGAGGGCCGAGGATACTCAGGGCTCATCTAGGCAACACAGTGAAAACCATTCTTAATCAGTCAAACGAGCCAGCAGTGAGGGAACAAAAAAGTTGTTTTAATAATACAAGCAGGTGCCAGTAAGAGCTTCCAAGATGAGGAATGACATGCCCATGGCAATGATGATAAGTGACCTTACGATAACTTATTTAGAAGATAGAGCTAGCAGAACACGCTCTTAGATCAAGTATAATTACATGACAGGAACTAACATCTGATTGCTAAGTCTGAAGAGTAAGGTGATGAGCTTCACTGAGTTGAAAAAGCAAGGCAAATATGTATAAAGAGAAATCTGGGAGAAATTCCAAGTTAAGTTTTAGAAGTGTGAATTTTAAAATGAGGAGTATACATTGAGGCAGAGATTGCAAGACACCTGGACAACAAGTTTGGACAACATGAAGGTACTTCTATCAAGCTGAATCTTAGGCAACAGAATTGATAAGAATGTTCAAGTTAAAAAAAATAGTTGATCTTTTGTGATTGGGTTACCTCACTCAGGATGATACTCTCCAGATCCATCCATTTCCCTAAGAATTTCATAAATTCATTGTTTTTAATAGCTGAGCAGTACTCCATTGTGTAGATGTACCACATTTTCTGTATCCATTCCTCTGTTGAGGGACATCTGGGTTGTTTCCAGTTTCTGGCTATTATAAATAAGGCTGCTATGAACATGGTGGAGCATGTGTCCTTATTACATGATGGAGCATCTTGTGGATATATGCCCAGGAGTGGTATGGCTGGGTCCTCTGGTAGAACTATGTCCAATTTCCGGTGAAGGTTCTGTGCCCCAGTGTAGGGGAATCCCAGGGCCAATAAGTGGGAGAGGGTGCGGTGGCAGGCATGGGGAGGGGGGAGGCAAAAGGAGTTTGTTCTTGTTGTTTTTGTTTGTTTGTTTGTTTTTTGGAGGGGAACCTGGAAAAGGGAAAATCTACATGTAAATAAAGAAAGTATCTAATAAAAAAATAAAAACATATTTTAAGTAAAAAAAAAATAGTTGAGAGCACACTGGAACAGGTAAGTCAACTGTAGAATGTACAGTCATGCACATGAGATTAGAGTTCAGGGACAACCTTTTGGACTTCTCTCCCTCTCTTTCTTGGGTCACAGGGTCTTTCAGATTTCTTTTCTTTTCTTTGCATATTTGCTTGTTGCTTTTGGTAATGCTCAGCTTTCTCCATCCCAGGACACATAGCTATAGACAGTAGTCACTTCAGGCAGAATACAAAAGTCCAGAGTTTGCTACCAACAGCTAATCCCCCACAGCCCCACCCCCACCCCCACCCCCACCCCACCCCTGCCGAAAGTCTGGTGAGCTAGTTTGTGTTCTGTGCTCTTTATTGGACTGCACAGGATTTGCAACATTTACTTTCCTCACTTCACATTGATCCACAGCCTTGCACTTCCATCTTCATGACTATTGCAGAGCCACCAAAACCAGCTACTGATCTGGACTCAGGACTTTGCATTCATAGAGTATCACTGGATAAACGGAAGCAATTGCTAAAACAATAGTTTCCAACACACACAATGAAGAATGTTTTACATCACTTAGTATATTATTGGCTCTAGCTACTTGCACACCTCCAGGCCCTTATCTGAAAGTACTTGTCAGTAGTCTGCCTATGGAGGGGCAGGTGAGGATGTATATATTTCTAATTTTCATGGGCTAACTGCCTCTAATACGATGCTACTGGGTGCAAAATTGATAAAAGATGTCTAAAGTAATAAAAATTTCTTTGATGAACATAGCACATCACTGACATCATCCCTATTTTTCTAGTACACAGTAGAGCCTAAAGCCCCCCCTATGGAAATAAGAGTTAAATCCAAATTAGAGACATAAGTTAAATATGTACTTAAAAATGTACTAGGTCAGGCTGTGCAATGAATAACCAAAATTGTCTTCAAACACCATGTAGTCCAGGCAGTCCTTCCTGAACTCTGCAATTCTCCTGCATCAGATTTCCAGTGATGGGATTACGAGTATAAGCCACACTGCCCAGATTAGCCTCATGATTTTAAAAGAGACCTGGCTATATGAGTATAGCAAACAAGCAATGAAAATAGATGGGCTCCCTCAGCTCAGAATGTGATTACAGGCCAGAGGGACCAAACCTTCAAAGTCTGCACAGAAGCAATCAGGGAGGGAAGAATACAGGGGGCCTGCTTTGGCTAGAAACCCTATGATTCTCATTCCGGATAGATTGAACAGACAAGAATGAGCAAGGCCAGTTGGGTCTGTTGGGGAGCTCACTGACAAGGTTCAGGAGGTTTTGAGTATCATAACTAAGGGAGAGCCTTCTGTTTCCAGTTGGAAGTAGTAATTTGATATGAAGCTCTTAATGCCTCATTAGTTCTAGCATATGAATAAAATTTCATTTTTTTGAAGGTCAATTGATTTAATCTTATCACCTTGGCCAATGTGCCAAAATGTATGTTAAAAGGAACTTTTACTAAGATAATTAAAGCAATGATTTGTTTTTGCTATAATGTAAAATTTAATGTATTCTGAGGAAAGAAATGCTTATAAAACATTATCATAAACTTTAATTATATCCAGAAGCTTAATGTGACTGATTTATGTGTTTAAAAGGCAGAGACTAGAATAAACTATTGTGAACACTGGCATTTTAATATTTAATTGCAGAGATTCCCATTTTTATTTTTCTTAAACCTCTCTATTTTTTCTTTGTTTAATATAAATACATTTTGGTATTCTAAATAAAGACCTTGGATAGAATAAAATTTAGAACCTTTTAAATAGCATAAATATCTGTTGTTTGTTTCTGTACATATCAGATTATGTTATATAAAACTAACTGGAGAGAACTCACAGGATATTTTCAGTTATATTTTATTGTAGAAAATGCATTTTACATCTCCCTTGCTACATAAATATGAATCTGGCTCTATGTCTGGGTCAGACTCACTGAAAGGCCAGTGGGTGCCATGTGTAAAGTGCATCAGGAGCATTGGGCGGTGCCCACCATCTGTGACTGAGCATTGTCATTTCAGCTGGGCAGCCCTGGCTATACTGCAGCAGGCTATTGTCTGTGGGGAAAGCTGGTATTAGGAGAGATGTGATAAGAATGCCTTAAAAGAAGATAATTGAATACTATCTGGTTTTTGGCACTTGTATCTTGTATCTCTCTGTAGTTTATCACTTTAGAGTCTTTTATTCATTCTTTTTATAAAATTCCATTATTTAAAAATTGAGGGCAGACCAATGGCATGTAGGGCTTAATATATAAGTCTGATGCTTGGTGATAACCCTTTATCCACTGCTACTCAGCAAATCCCACTTTACTGAAAATATGAGAAAACCTGAAGAAAATAATGAAGTATAAATTTATTATCTTGGGATTCGCTTCAAACATTTTTCAATTGTTACAATTTTCTTTTTTACATAGTGTGAGGACATCTTAAACTTATGTCAACTTTATAGGGGGTGGAGAGGAGATGTTTTATTAAATCCTACTCTTTCTAATATGGTTCATAAAGTGCTTATATTATCTCTGAATAAACAAATGAATGGAGAGATGCATGATAATAATCAAGTAAAGTCCTAACTGTAGACTCTAGGTTCCCATTAATGCTTTTACTAGGTTTAAAAACTTCATAATACATCATTGGAAACACAAAATGCTCAAGTATTTCTATGCTGGCCATATCAGGAAATACAGCATAACTTCTTTTTTAAAACGTCAAATGATTTTGATAACATTAAAATAGTTATATGGCACAGAATTCTGATTTTTTGAGAAAATGCTCTACTTTTAATTTGAATTAGAAGCAACATGAATGTGAAAGAGGAATCAATAGTTAAATTAAAATGTGTGGAAAACACAATCAATTACAAGGATAGTGGAGCAAAAATATATTTATATTTGTGAAAAGGTCTGGAAAGAACCTAAGGAGCAAGTAGTACCTGCTCTTCTCTCCACAGAAATACATAAAATTATAATTCAAAGCTCACTTAGTTTTAATTTTACAAAACTCTAACTCCCTCTCCCAAATAGCTATACAGCCAATTGCATGGGAATGAACCTTCTCCTGTGTGCATCTTCTGTGTTCGACTTCTTTTGTCTAGCTGTGGTGGGAACTTGCATAGAGTTTGCCATCTCTCTGCTTCCTCCCTTCCTTCTGTATGGAAGAGGGTGGAAGCAGAAGCATCAGATGGCTGTAGGCACCTAGCTATGTAGTAGCAAAAATACCAGCTGAACGTATTTTTGGTCAGGTACAAAGAAACAAATGGTTGTTGGTTTTCCCAAATGTTGTTTACCCTTCTGCTATTCTTCTCCAAACTATCATGTATAAATATGTACGGTATTTACTTCACTGTACAGCTGAGAACTAGCAACAAGGTTTACTGGCACGGATGTTTATTCTTCATTATGAAGGTTTTGAATTTTTTAACTTGAATGAATCTGAGACTACCTTAGTGTCTACTTTTAGGATAAATCTTGCTAAAAAGAGATTACCTAAAACAGAGTGATGAAAGAGAGGGTGAGGAGAGCAAAGAGGGAGAGGGCGAAGGCAGAGGGGAGAGGGGAGAGAGGAGAGAAGAGAGAAGAGAGAGGGAAAGGAAAGAGGGAGAGGGAAACCTTTTCACTCCCCTGATATTAGCACTTTCATGAAGATGGTGCCTTGGTGACCTAATCAGCTCATGATGGTCCACTTCAAATTCCAACATGTCTTTTTGGAACTACAGAAAACTGAAATATATGAAGAAACAAAAGTAATAATCAACAGCATCTCTAAAAGCTACTAGCCATTACTGTTTCTACCAAGAAGCAATGACACAATGTATACAACCAACCCATTGCCAGTTGATTTCTGGTCATGAATGGAAAACATTAAAATGCTGACGGGATATTTGACATACAAGTCACTTACAACAGTGTTGCAGGGGTAATTGAGCTACATTCTTGGGATTCTAAGGATGACTTAGAACAGCGAAGGGAAATCTCATGACTACCAAGAGCAGAGAAAAAGAGCAAGAGGCAGACAAGGAAAAGTATTCTCTTTAGAGGGTGAGTCACCTATGCCCTCTAACTCACACCCAACCCTGGTCTCCAGGCCTCCCAAGAATGCCACCAAACTATGGCTTCATCTAAGGATTTAATTTGTTGATAAAGTCAGAGCTCTGGTACATTATTCATTCAGTTCCAAATCATCTCCTAAAGAAATTCAGAGAAGTATAATATAAATAATTTGGGAAAATACATGATAATATGATTACAGATTGGTTTTTATTGAAGTTAGGTTGTTCAGAATAAAAGTTAAAGTTAGAACTGGCAAACTTAAGGAAAAATGCATAGTATGCCTAAAACCGACTTGCATTCATATCTTCTTTATGCTACTTAATGTCTGAGGAATCCTAACATGTTAATAACCTCTCTGTCCTACAGGTTTTATATTCTGTTATGAGATTGCCTCATAAAATTCTTAGATTATACTTAACGTGTGTATACCTGCATGCTTAAATATTTTGCAAACAGGTCTGGAGTTTCATTTATTTATTTTATTCTGGACATAGCTTATTTTAAACCATTATGAAACTTACAAATAACAATCTATGAGTCTGTAACAAATAATACATTTAAGATTATAAAACAAAACGCAAATTCAGTGCATAGAAAAATAAGCATAACCAAACTTTTAAATAATAAGAAATATTTATCTTAAAAAATAATATTCAACATAATAAGATGCTAATCGTGTCACCATCAGCTTCTTCATTTGTGAATAGGAAGAAGCATTTGTTTCTGAGGGAGAGAATGACAGTTTGTGGTACATAATGAGTTTTAATAAAGATTATCTATTATTGTTAAAATGATAATCATGATCATTAACCATCTGACCATATTTCAAACTCTGTGAGAGAGGTCAACTACTCAACAATGGCACAAATGCCTCTCAGGAGTCCAATGAAAAGTTACCTCTATGGTCACTCTTTAGTAGTTAACTTAGATTACTAATCCTCAGAGAAAACTTACGGTTATTTTTTAAATGTATTTTTATTGAAAGGTAATGCAGTATAGTATTCAATGATTAAACAATTGAGTAGTTAGTGTGCATGCACTGCATAGATGGTTGTGTACCACATGAATTCTCAGTCACAATGGACCATATATAAAATGATGATTCCATAGGATGATAAAGGAGGTGAAAAAGTCTGTAGTCTAATGACATCATAACACAAGACCCATATTTCTGGTGATACTGATGTATACAAATCTGCTTTATATGCATGCATATGAAAATATGGCACGATGCAATGCACAATAAGCAATCCTTTATTACTGGTTTATGCAGTCATGATATTGCATGTTTATAATCTTAGAGTCTATTCCTATTTATGAAATAACAATATATTTATATTCTTGTTACACCACCAACAGCTGTACACGCATACACATAAACACACATATATATGTATATCACAGAATTTACTTATTATATCAAGAGACCAAGGTATCAATACTCTATCTAGGCTTGTATAAGTCTCTGATGTTTCCATAAGGGTAATTAGCTAAATACTTGTTTATTAAACCATATATACCTTCTTAAAGACCACATTAATATATATTTTTCAGTGATTGTAATTATATATTGAAATCTGCTCATTCCTTCCACTTTATCTATGTAGAAAATTGAGGCATGAGATTTAAGTAGTAGAGTGCTGCATAAAATTTGGCACTATGGGTTGGAGGCTGTCCTCATAGCAGGCATGCAATGCTGTGTCACTAACTCAAACTCTAGAGCAATGCTGACTTTGGGCTTTCTTCTACCTCATCTATTTCATTTACATATAAATCCTAAAAGGCTCAAAGCTGATGATTCCATAATCCATACCACATTTTAGGTTATAAAAAACAATGCGAATTCAATAGCTAAAGAAATATTACCAAAGTTTGAAATAGTCAAAACATTTATCTGGAAATTAAGTAATATTCAATAATAGTTTGATTGTCAGTTTTAAGTTCTGTCATGTAGTTGTCCTTTTAAACCTGTTTCCTTAGGCATACAATGAAACCATCAAACAGGAATAGCTAGAAAGTTGGGAATTTTTACCATCTAGAATTCAAGGAGGTGGGAGGAAACCAATGTGTGCCACTCTTAGAAGCACGAGATTCTAGCTGTCAATATTGGAATCAGAGCCGAGCTGAAAATATGAGCACAGTTCTATCTAATGTTTCAAGATGTAATTACTCACCAATACATTTTTGCTGTGGTTGGTCCATTCAGTTCTGTGCATCTTTGAGAAAGGAAAAAGTGACTGATTTTCATTCTGATTGCTAACGTTTGCCTATCAGAAGTCAAAGCATAAAGATTGAAGAGCAGGAAGGTTCTTGGGACTGAAGAGCACCTAAGCCAAGCTTCTGCCTCTAGAAGAGAGCTTTTACTAAGGGAAGTACTCCCTGGCAACGACGTGCCGATTCTCCAGTCCAGACCAGCCTCACGCAGAGCCAGCCTGGTTCTTTTTATCTGTCTTGGTTTTTATGTTTTGCTCCCAACCTATCAGGTTGTAGGCAGTGTTAATGCTGCTTTAACTTATTTTTTTCAGGCATGGGGTAAGAGTTAAGACTATAGAACATTTTAGTAATAGGAACTGGCTCCTCATTAGCTTGCAGGTGTCAACAGAATAATAGGTAGGAATAATTTACAACTATGAGTGTAGTGTTTATCTATGAACATACTTTCCAAAATTTCTGTCAATGAAGATGCTTACTTGGAAGCTTTCATTGATTAATTTCAAAGTTTAAAAGAAAAAAAAAATTGAGCTACTCTGCCAGATTGAGTCTCACATTCAATATTCCTATAAAACTGAAAAATGTGACAGTGACAATTGGAAGATCAAGCTGGAAGCTTTTATACTAAGTAGATGTACTTAATTAACTTATCTAAGAAGGATTAATAAAGTAGAAGTTTGCACACCTTGGATTTAGGTTGGTCTTTGTCTTAAAAACTAATCAGAGTAGATTAACGTATACTTGTTTGCATGTAGGGGTCAACTTTAGTGATCATCAATGGAGGAATTGACACAAAACATCATATGACTTGAACTCAGTGAAATTGATTCTTTCAACTGATTCCAAAGTCTTCACTTTTTTTGCCTTGTATTTTTTTTCATCCTCTTTAGACTTCAAAAGAAGTATTCTGAAAAATTTGAAATTGGGAACTTTGAAGCTGCTCTTGTATCCTCACCTCTCTTGTCCTTGCTCAGAGCTTCCCTACTCAGCCATATGACAGAGTGAGATCCAGTTAATGGAAATGGCCACTTAGATAAACCTTGCCTGAGAGCTCTCAGTGAGGATATTTCTTATAATTAGACCTGAAGAATCCAAGAAAGATTTTACCAACCTGGAATTGGTTAGAAATTCTTTGCCTAATAAAAAAAAACCATTGAAAGTCTAGAATCAGGTTTCTATTAAAAGATACACTAAGGCAGTGGTATATTGTCCTACGAATGTAAGAATGCCACATTTCTGTTACATAGTTTGTTATATCAATATATTTAATCAACAGTATGATATTACCAGTTACTATTGAAAGCAATTGATAAGATTTAATTTATTTATTTTCTAAATAAAAAGATAAAAAGTAATAAATGTGAACTTCATTCTAGAGAGCTATATATTTACCACAGGAGCAGGAGAGATAGTCAGAAAAAAGAATAAATGAGAAGATAGAGAAAACTTTATAAAATCTTCATTGAAATATAACATGAATCATTAATATTGGGTTTGAAGGGGAATTTGATTTTTAAAGGCAGAAGTTAAATGTGACTAATGATGAATAGAAAATAGTTGGCTGTTCTAATTACAAAATAGGTCAAAGATGTAGAGAAATCACCACAAACTAAAAATCCAATCACTTTCACATTCCTGCCAAGGTGCTCACAACCTCTAACAGAGGAGAGGATTCAATGAGATGTTTCCAGAGAAGCCAATTTAAAATATAGGGAAAGGAAGCCATGGCTGCCATTGTCTGGATAGGAGTAAAGTTCTGCCCACATTGCTGTAAGGGTCCACAGCTCTCCACAATTTTAGAAATCCAGTTAGCAAAAAGGCTTAAAGTTAAATCTATACTCTTAACTAAAGTTAAATTTTGACTCTTAACTATGCAACTTTTGCAACTCTATGACATGAAAAGCAAGCATAATTCTTTCAGTATTATTCCTTCCTGGAATACCAGTGGGGCAAGATAGATATTAATGTGTTGGGGAAAATATGGCCCATTCTTACTTATAGAAGATTTATATGTAACAGTAGTAGAAAAGGGCTAGGCTGCTTAGCTTAGGGGAGTGTCAAAAATTCTTGAAGAATGGAAACTACCTTCTCTATGTCATTTTTTTATTTCTATTTTAAATAAAAAGTAGGTTAGCACTTTCATTTTAAAGAGTCAGCTAATTTGTTTGTTTAACTTAAGAGGTTTATTTCGGGAGTGGGGAGAGAGAAAGGCTGACTTGGAGTAGGGACTTGAGCGAGAGAGAGAGAGAGAGAGAGAGAGAGAGAGAGAGAGAGAGAGAGAGAGAGAGAGAGA